>JAPVLO010001355.1:0-102474 GCA_027257055.1 Cephalopachus bancanus | reverse complement strand
CCAAACACTGGCCCATATACTTTCCGAATTTTCCTAAATCTCACATTTTCCTATTATTTGGTTTCCTAGTTCCCAAAAACCTGCCCAATTTGTATTTATTAACATCTTACATGTTTTCATATACATTATATTTATCGAATGACTGGTGCAGTGTTTCACCAAGTTGTCATCTATACTTACCCACTAACTCCTGTCTGTTGCCCCATCCCCTTTGAAGATCATGGTGTGTAGGTGCCAGGAGATCTTGGGTACCTTAATATTGCTGAACTGGCCAGGCATGGTGGCTCAGTCTGTAATCCCTGCACTTTGGGAGGACAAAGCAACAGGATTGCCTGAGACCAGGGGTTTGAAACCAGACTGGGCAACTTGGTGAGACCTCTCTCTACAACAAATCACAAAAACTAGTTGGGCATGGTGGCGTGCATCTATAGTTCCAGCTACTTGGAGGGTTAAGGCAGAAGGCTCACCTAAGCCCAGCAGTTCAAATCTGCAGTGGCCATGAGTATACTGCTTCACTCCAGCCTAGGCGACAAGAGCGAGACTCCAATTCAAAAAACAAAGTTTTGTTGTACACCACATCTTTAAAATTAAAAAAAAAAAAGCCAAACATTTATTTCTTTGTGGGAACAATGCTATCTTGTGATGATGTTGTGAGAATTATGCAGGTTAATGTGTGTGCAGGCCTTCGGTGATGAGCCATCCAGACGCTATTTTTAAAGATATTCTTTTGTGAAAAACCCACTTTCTTATCCATTTGAAGGAAGAATTGGAGTTGATAGTCTTGAAGACTTCCACTGTTTTTGGATCCACTCTATCTCCCTGCCGTTCTGAATCAGTGCTGGCCCAGGATGGGCTAACTGAACATCAGCTTCTGACTTCCTGACTCTTCCTGTCCAATCCTGACCAAACAAGACTTTCTGTACTCAACTGTTTCAAATATGTTCAAAGCTTTGGAAACCCATCATGTTTCCCCCCACCTTCATTCTTTGTACTTGCTTGATGTACCTTGAACAGAGCATTCCTTATGTAATCTGAATGTTCACTGCCTGTGGGTAAAATGAAGTCACAGGGAACTGTGTGCTTGGCTCCTGGAATTGGAGAAATGTGGATGGGAGTTTGAGGCCATCATTCCCCTATGGTTTCTCCCATCCATCTCAGGCAGCTCATGGGATTGCTACAGTGCTCTCGTGAATCTCTGTACTCTTCTCATCTGCCGTTTCTCTTGCTTCTTGGCTGTGTTCCCATCATCACTCTGCTCAGGCTGCCTCTTGAAGGGAATCCACCACCACGTGCACTTAGATGACTATTAGCTGAATATCTACAAAATGGGAGGGAAAAGACTCCTCTCTTCCTTTGCGACTCTTCACAGGGTTGCCTGAGCCCCAAGATGTTCCAGCTCTTTTAGCTTTGCACATACATGGCCTTTGCTTTGCAAAGAGGCATCCAGACCCTAGGATGGCTGGGCCAAGTAAGTGTTGGCTTTGTGCTATGCAGAGTCATTTACAAATGCTGCTCAGGTCCTGTGTCCAGACTGATTAATAATGATGGCTCATTTTCCCTGGGAATTAGTGTCCTGATCTCCTCACTGCAATCTTGCTTCCACAGACCCTGTCAATGTCATCAAATATGTCAGTATATGTCCCAGATTAAATTGTTTCCTCAGGAAGCTTCATAGCCCTTAATAATTAAGGAAATAGACTCTGAGGAGTGTGGGATTCAAGGAGCCCAACAGCTCCTCTGGGACATAAAGTCATACCCAGTGATAAATGTCCTCTCCTCTGTTCTTTGTGTGAAAAGCACTTTTAGTTGAGATTAGGGTTAGAATTTGCCATGATAGTAGATGATGAGAAAAGCTGTTCCTACATAAAGAGTTGTTCTTTCTTTCTTTGTCATTTATCTACTTGGAAGACAGCTTCCTAGGGTAACACGGAAGGGAGCAGTGCTTACCAGAGATAAGTGAAGAAAGGTTGTAGAGCACAGGACCTAGAGAAGCCAGCAGGTGGATGGTGTCAGGACTGCCTTCCCCCTCCAGACAGGATGTGGAGCTCACCAGAGAGTCTCTGCCCAGGGCTCTTCCCCAGCTGTCATGTGAAAGTCACTCAGTGAAGGGCTATGTCCCAGAATCACATGGGGCCAGAGGAAAGAGATCATTGAGTGGCAGGGTTTTAGGAAGAAAGATGTGTAAAGGTAGAGGAGGGGCAGAAAGTCCCCCGATAGATTTGGGGAATGAAATAAACTTGATAAATGAGGAAGGGTCTCTAGTCTGTCCTCAGAATGACTGCATTAGCTGTGGGAAGATACAATAGACACAGAGGATCCTTCTCAAGTAGAAATAGACTGGAGATCCTTCATTCATTCCTCATCCCAAACTCATGGACATGTACTTCCAAACACCTCTCTACCAAGGGCCTGACAGGAGCTGCACTTGACTGGTGTCAGTCAAAGCAGGAAGGAAGACCAACCGGTAGTGCTCCTAGCACAAAGAGTGCAAACTTGAATCTGGGGCTGTAGTATAGCAGAGAGTGGGAAGGCTGGGAGACCTTGCTGAGAATGAACAGGTGGGAGTTAAAGAGCCAAGCAAAGAGAAAAATGAAGAACAATGATCACAGGATCCTAAGGTTAATTGTGCTGCTAGTCATAACTGGGAGGTTGGGAAGGGGATCTGGTTTGGAAAGAAAGATAACAAGCTCATCTTTGGACAAGTCTCATTGCAGGTGTTAGAAGGTCAGCCAAATAGAGATCTTTCACAGACAAGAAGAAAAATGAGACAGGACAGGGGCAAGGGGTCAGGGTTTGAGAGGTAGGTTTTATTAGATAATGTGAACAATGCTTGGCTACATTTTAGGTAAATCTTTTGTCTCCTTCGGAAATAATCCTTGAGTGCCTACTGTGTGCCAAGCAAGGATCTGAGTTCTAAGGATACTGCCATGAATCAGAAAGGGAAGGTATCTTGAAAAATCGATGTGTCTGAAGAGAATACGTGCTGTCAAGTCACGAATGGGACCAGAGGAAAAAGAGACCATTGAGTAGCAGGTCAGCCCAGGATGCAGGAAGTCAGGAGAGGAATAGGTACCATGATGGTTCAGTGAGGACCTGAGCTGAACAGCATGTAGCACAAAATCCAAACAGTGGTGACCTAAACACAGCAGCGGTTTTTAGGCTCGCACAAGGCAATAGATGTAGAGGTGACAGCCTAGTGCTGGTGCAGGGACTCCACCAAGTCAGTAGAGACTCAGGCATCCTGCCCTCCAGAGTTGCATTGACAACTGCTCACATCATGTAATTGATGAGTCAATTCTTGTCCCCCTAACCTCAACCACCAAACTTTGCATTTCTCTCTTCTCTGGTTCAAGGTTGTGATTTTCAAGGTGTACTCTATGGATCCCTAAGGAACTGTGAAGATATTCAGGGCCAGCCAAGGATGCCAGTCCTCAGACTTAGTTGGTCACATCTCAGCCAGAGTGCTTATACATGTTATCCATGATTACATAGGTCTTAACCATAGATTGCTCTTTCTCAGAATATCCCATAAAAAAAGAAATGTGTGTTTTCTGGGGAAAGAGTTTGCCTGAAGAGCTCTTTTTTGAATAGTTCTTTTCAGGGACTTATTTGCTAAGACTAACTGCTGCTGCCCAAGATGTGGTCTACCAAACCACACTGACTGCTGTGTGCATGCATGTGTATGTGTGTGTGCATGCATGTGTGTGCACATGCCACACAAGTCCTCAGCTTTGTTCACTTACTGTGTGTCTCCCAATGCCATTCACCTTTCCTCTGCTCAGTGACCTGAGGCCTTTCCTCCCTAAAGACCTCTGAGCCCTGCCACCCCAAAACATCCTTTACCCATTCCAAACACGGGGCATTCTTTCAGATTCTTGCCCTAAAACACAAAACAATGCTGAACATCCATCTAAGACATGCAGCTCTGGGGCATCTGAGGGAAGGCAGTAGAGGAGGAGAAACAGAAAGAAAGAAGGGTAGTACTGGATGCTGAGTATGCTTATTTCATAGAGGAAACCTGGCTGGTGGAATTATAGTTGTGAGAACACACTCCTTACCAGAGCGAGAGTTGGGAAAGGACCTCACATTTGGTGAAGGAGCAAACTGTGTGCCTGACATTGCATGAGGGATCTTCTATAATTGTTTAATCTTCACGTCAACTCTGTAAGGGAATTTTACCCTTAATTTATAGATGAAGAAACCTTGCTCTGTTCTTATGTGAAGGTACTGTGAAAGCTAAAAGAGAAAGCATAGAAGAAAAATGTACACACCAGGAGGAGTTGTCCACATGTGTGGGGTTTTATTCTTGGCTAACTTTCCTGCCAATTTAGTGCCCGAGGAAAGTCACTCATGCTCTTTCTTCCCCTTGCCCACTGAGGAGAATGGAGTATGGGGCCAAGGGTGGGGGGAAGGCCCAGGAAGATGTCTGCTTTCCATAGAAGTAAGATACAAGAGCAGTTATAAAAGCTTGCAGAGAAACAGGACAGAACAATAAAGTGAATTTGAATTGCAGATGTACAATATAACTTCTGATTGGCTACTTAATCTCTCCAAGCCTTATATGTATAATCTGCATAATGGGACCAGTAATAGTATCTGCCTCATGGGGTTATTGGAAGGCACAAATAAGTGAATGCAAGTACAAAGCTTTGCAGTGTCTGCCACAGAGATGGCTCAACAGTTGTTAGCTTTAGTTATCATGGCTGGTTTACAAATGGAAAAACACTTTCTCTAAATCCCAGTCTGAGAGAGGGACACATCAGCAGACCGAGCAGCTCTGAGTTTAGACTGGTCTTTCCCTCCCACTCCTGCTCAGAGTCCAGCTCCCTGGAGCCTTTTCTGTTGTTTATACATGTGTGTGGGAAGTGCCTTTGGGGAGGGTTTGTGGTGAGGCTTTATGGCCTGAGGAGGGATTGGAGTCGTGTTTCCCTGTCGGGTCTCATTTCCCAGTCTGGCAAGGCTATTCAACTCCCCATTTTCCTCAGTGCCCCTTCCCACCATCCTGCCTGCCATCCTCCCTGCAACTCCCATTGTGAAGGGCCTGTTTCCACTCCTGGCTAGAAGAGCAGCAGTTGGGAGTCTCTTCCTAACCCAAATTTCTAGTTTTAGTCATTTATAGCTGCCTCAAGAGTCATCACAGGGATGAAATTTCCCTTATTTTGTCATAGTCCCAAGACAGGATTTTTAAAAAGTCTTTTTATCTTTAACTTTGAAAAAAAATCTATGGAACTATTTTAAGGGAAGGTGAGCGTGAATGAGGAAATACGAAAGAAGGAGAGGTGAGGAGAGAGAGAGAGACAGAGATGAGGGGGGAGAGAAAGAGAAGAGAAGTTTCTTTGTTGGTTGATATAACCAGATCCATAAGACCCTATGGATCTGAGAATGTCTTCTGTGGGGCTGGTGACTATTTCTAACGTGAAGTCTCCCAGTAACAGTGAGACTGCCTGGAGAGAATATGGGATATGCAGGGCTGGTGGTACACGTCACCCAGGTCACAGATCTTCCAGCAGTCTGATCATGGTGCTTTCATTGAACTGAAGTGTGGGTGTCTTAGAAACCATCTTACATGAAGGGTTTGAGTAGAAATCTCCTGCCATAGTGGCTTGAGAGGACCTCGGAGAAATGTAACCCACTTACAGCAGTTGTTTATGTTCAAACCCAAAGTTTAACACATTTGCTCTGGATTTACAAGACCCAGGAAACTGGATCCTGGGCCAGGCAGGAAGAAAGAGGGCTGATGGAAGAGAGGGACCTAAATCCAAAGGGTCAGGCTTAGAGTCACTGGTGACCTGATGACCTGGGGGAGCAAAATGTGAAACAGAAGGGAACATGGACTACAAGGTGCTCAGATTTTGTCTGGTCTTCACTTTATTCTGGGGCCAGTTCATTGTTTTGAAGACAGAGGGCCTGGTGATGGAGGTGCATTGGACTGTGGAGGTTCTGAGAAGCAAGAAAGATCAGGATATATATTAAAGGGTAAAATATAGAAGACATAGTCTGAAGGAATTCGTATTTAATTGGGGAAAGTCAATGGGTCCAGAAAAGAACACAAGATAAGGAAATGCTGACTGTGCCAAAGCCTCAGGAACAGGTGCTCAGACAAACAGAGCTGCTACTATCTAGAGCTCTTGGCTAGAACAACTGATGGCAAGGTATCTGATTTCTTAAGGATCCTTTGAAATATATTTTTTCCCATGCAAGGAGGAGCCTCTGAGGGAGGAAGTGCTTGCTCTGACGTCCTTAAGATGGGCTTTGAACTCTGCCTCTTCTTCACCATCTCATCCTAGAGAGCACCCCAGCCTCTTTGACTCTCAAGGCTACAGCCAGGCTGACCCTTATAGTTAATTGCACATGCAGAGCTTGAACTTTGAGGGGAGAGCAGGTTACAAGGTCTCCTGACTCAGTCCAAGGCATGAGCATCTGCTAGTGTTATTTTACTTTCTCCCCTTCTGGCCTGAATGAATATTCTGTATACTTAAGCAAACATAAAAAGGTAAAGCAACAACAAGAAAATTGAGTGTATTCTCAATGTCTTGTGTCTCACTGTCTGTGAGTTTGAATGACATCATGCCTAACTGCTGCTGACTGGCTCAGCCACTGATGTTCTCAGAAAGGAAGAACATTATGTCTTCTGTGCTTCATTGGAGAAGATCCCAAAGTAGGGTTGCCTGTACCCCCAAAGAGTTCAAATGTAGTGAAACACCTCTTTCAACTCACAGACACACAGGTCTTTTTTCCCTCATGTCTTCAGAATAGCTGAGTTGGGATAAGCCCCTAATGCCACTCAAGAACTGCACATAGAGCCACCACATCCTCTAAGCCTTGGTCCTGCTGCACAGTCTGGTTCACCTTGACAGACTTTCTTGCTTATGGTGAATTAATCAGTGTCTCTGTCATTCCTTCCTGCAAGTGGGTTTCATAGGGAAATACAAAATAGCACCAGACATGTTTATGTACAGAATTCTATAGATTCAGGCTAATATTTTTTGAGAGGTTTTTCAGTTCTTTCATTATCACAGGTTCAGATGGATTCTTGAGAGAGATTTTTCAGGTCTAACTATCAGCTTGCTTTGGCTCAGCTGGGACATCTTGTTATGCCAATTAGCAGCAATGACTCGGCAGGGAGCCCCGACCAGTGCTTTCCTGATGACCAAATTGCTGAGAACTGGCTCCAAGAAGCGCCAACACACCCACCACCATCGTGAGGCCCAGGACCACATTCCCACTCCACAGGTGAAACAAATCACAATTCTGGGGCAAGACTCATTCCCAGATCCCTGCACTGAGTTATCCCATCACCTGAGATCGCCACTATTCCTAGAAATAGTTACTCTTTTCTGCCTTATTCAAGGGGTGCTCCAGGAACCCAGAAAAGAGAGAGGCATTTGCTCTAATTAGTATGGACTATAATTCTACGAAGCTGTCACCATGTGCCAAGACTATTCAGACCAGAGTGGATGTTCCTGAGAGAAGGCAAAGATCTCCTTTTTCACACCCATGAAGCCTAATGAAGTGCCTTCTTCTTGGTCACATATCACCTGTGGGCTAGGTAAATGTGTTACATCAGATCCTTATCATAGCACTCCCACTGCCCATGCTATTTTCTCCCCTTTCTTTCCTCCCTTTCTTCTCTCTATTCCTCTTTTTCCTTCTGTCTCGTCCCTCTTTCCTTCTTCTTTCCTTCCCTATTAATTACTTCCTCCATACCTCACACTCTGCTGGGTACTAGAGGGATGAGGGATGGGTAAGACATTGTCCTTGCCCTTCAAGGGCAAGCATCGTACAGTGGGGAAGGCAGATGTGTACACAATTAACTATAATAAAATATGGTGAGTGAAATAATGGAGATCTTCCCAAAGTGTCATGGGGCACAGTGGAGGGGGCGAAGGAGCTGCCTTAGAGGTCGCCAGGAAAGCCTCTACTGAGAAGGTGATTTCTGAGTTATCTTTTGAAGACTGAACAGGAATTTCCAGTGCACAAAGGTGGGAAGGACGTTCTAGGCAGGGAAACAGTGGGAGCAGTACATGGTATAGAGTAGGATTTGACCAGAGGTGTGAGAAATGCAGGAAGGTTTGAACAGGTAGCTCAGAATCAGAGTGGAATGGAATCTGCGTGTCATGTTTAGGAGCTGGCATTTTGTTCAGGATGTGATGGAGTGCCATGCGCAGAATTTTTCTTTGGGCAACGTTTCTTGGCTGGCATGGTTAGCAGAGCAATACTCAAGGTAGACAGTGAAAATGTATGCAATTGTGTTTAATCAGTGAACGGACTGAATTTTATTAACAGCAGTGTAGGCAAAGTTTTGTGTTAGCTGCAGTGAGGCTGCAAAAGAGGCATCACAACTCATGTAATATAGGAGGTCAGAATCATTTGCACTTAGAAAAAGTTGGGGATGGGGAGAGGGAGTACAGTACAAGACTGTGTGGTTGAAAGGCTGCAAGTCAAAGACAGGTGAAAGTAGAGGGCTTCCTGGAGGAGGTAGATCTGATGGATCAGTGAGAGATCATTCTTCATAAGGAAACCACATGAGAAAGACTTGTGCCAGTTGTGTGTGGACAGTGAAGAATTGTGGTCAGCCTGACACACATTGGGATGCTGGGAAAGAAGACAAATACAGAGGTGAGGCCAGGTGACGGCAGGCCTTGAAGTCAGGAAGAGAGCATTGCAGGCCTCTGGGTGGGGAAATTTTAAAGCCCTTCTAGGAAAACAATCCCTGCCTCACCAATTCTGCTTGTTTCTTCTGTTAATTTCTCTACATGTGATCATCAATCTTTGTTGGAACATATTTAGAGACAGGAGCACAGTTAATTCATCTTTAGATGTCTTTTTTAGATGTCTCTGACTGTTGGAAAGTTCTGCTACAGTCTAGCTCAGGGTTTCTTCTGTCCGTTGGTTTGAATATCCTCTCTGTGTCATCAGTATCTCTCCCCCATTTGGTTTTCAAAACAAGGCCTGCAACATTTTACCTCTTCCCTTTTCCAGGTTGGAAATTCTGTTTCTCCAACTGCTCTTCTTCCAGGAGGCTGTGGTTGGGGATCTCCTCCCATTTCGGCTGGTGCTTGAAGGTGCCCCCAGGCCTTGATTTTCCTTTGAAGTGGGATTTGCTCAGGTACTGTGCAGTCTGGGCACATTTCAGTGGGTGGTGACGGGCCTCTGTAAAATTGTGTTGGAAATGGTGTTTTGTGAAAATGAGACAGATCTCAGAAGTCAGAATGGATTGGGATGGTTTGACTAGAGCCAGATAAAAGCTAAGAGACCCTGGCAGGAGTCCAGACACAAGACCTGAATCAGAGATGATGCTGGGTCAGGGGATAAGTACAAAAGAAGGGACACCAAGAGCCATTTCAAAAATTAGATTGAAAAAAGAGACAGGCAATGATGATTTTAAGTTTTTTCTTTTCTTTTTTCTTCTGAGTTGGAGTCTCACTTTGTTGCCTAGGCTTTGGAGTGCAGTGGCATGCTCACAGGGCCACCCCAGCATCAACCTGATGAACTCCAGCGATCCTTCTGTCTCAGCCTTCCCAGGAGCCAGAACTATAGATGTGCACTACCATACCCAGCTAATTTTTTTATATTTTTGTAGAGATGAGATCTCACCGAGTTGCCCAAATTGGTCTTGAACCCGTGGACTAAGGCAATCCTATTGCTTTGGCCTCCTAAAGTGCTGGGATTCCAGACTTGAGCCAGTTGAGTCAATTTTAAGTTTTCAATTTGAAGACCTGGAAAAAAATGACACCTTACATGGGCAGAAATGGAATGATGGGGGAGGACAGCTGACTGGGCAATGGTACTGAATTGGCCGCTAGAGGCACCTGCAAAGTTGCCCTGGGAGCCCAGGAATGTGGTTAGATTAGAGGATTGGCTTTGGAATCACAAAAAACAGGAAACTGTATAGGGAATAAAAGTACCCAGGAAAGGAATGAGCCTTCAAGAAAGACTGCAGTAGGAAGTCCACAGTGTGAAGAGTGGAGAAACCAAAGGTGCCCAAGAGGGAGGCATGGTAATGAGCTATTGGGAGGTCAGAGTCCAGGCTGCCTAAGGAGTAGAGGGTTTCTAGGAGGAGGATGTGGTAGGTGATGGCAAATACTCGGAAGGGCAAAGAAAATGAGGCCACTGGACTTTACTCAGGGGATATCGGCTTCAGTAGAATGGCAGGAGCTGAAGCTACCCTAAAGGAGATTCGGAAGGGATTGCGTGTCTGGATACCCACTTCCTATACCCCAGGAGAGCCACATGTCCCCCTCTCCCCTCAACCTTGCCTGTCCCTTTGTCTACCCTCCTGCCGCCACTCCTAATTCTCCAGTGGCTGAGTCAGCTGGCCAGAGTTAGTGGTCGTCTTGGTGGCCTGACTGGCTCATTTTTTTCCCCAGGGAAGAAGCTGGGTAGTCTCTCAACAGGGTGTAACTCCTCAGAGGAGGCCAGGACCACTCAGGCTGCCCAGTCCCCTGTGAGAATAGCCTGCACTGATAATGAACCTGCCTGCTGGTGCAGGAGGGCTAAGGTGTAGCTCTGGCAATGACAGCTACGCAGGCCCTGGGGATGCAGCTGAACTGCCAACATATGTTTTTCTTGATGGTTGAATGCCGAAGTTCCCAGGGGTAGACAGTGAGCTGGGAGAAGCTCTACTTGTATATCTTTCCAGGCATCCCTTTTCCTACCAGGGCTCTCCAATTTACCCTGGCCCCTCCCCACAAGTCCCTATACCCCAACACTCTGGCACATCCCATGTACTCCCTACTCCTGTCTCCTTCTGCACTGATCAGCCATCTCTCCTCTGTCTGTCAGATCATTACTGCCCAGGAGCTCATCCAACCTATGCCAAGGGCAAATGTGTCTGCTGAGGCTAAGGATCCATTTCCAAGCTTCCTCAGCAGAGACCCCAGTATTCTAGTACTGAGGGACACAGGTTATGCCAACCCTGCTTCTCCCAGGATGCACTGGGAGCCTGGGAACCAGGAAGGAGGGAGGAGTCTCAGCTGAGGAGTTCAAGATTTAATTCTATGCATCATTAAGTAGTCCTCTGAAAGTAGGATCCCCCTGTACATCATCCATGCTTAGTAAACGGCATGCTGACATTACATTAGCACCTGGAAATGAATTTTCTTTTATAGGAAAATTGAGACTACACCAAGAAGAAAGACAGAAATGAGAGAAAAAATTATCTAGGCATTTATGAGTTCCACCCTGGTCCCTCTTTCTCTTCTCTCTCACTCAGATGCAAAGAAGCATTTAATATTTAATATATTGAGAAAATAAAGAAACTTTGATAGCTTATGTGGAATCTGGCCTTAATTCCCTTTGCCCCTCCTTAACTTCCTCATTCTCCCTTCCTGAAAACCCAGTGCCTGGTGCTAGCTGACATTTAAATGGATTATGGTGTTTAGATTCCCTTAATAGTGTTGACATTTTGGAAATATTTCTATCTCCACCCCTCTAAATAATAATAATAAATAAATATCTGAGTGAATCTTCCCCTTACTTGACAGGCAGTCTCCAGCTCTACTCTGTAGAGCTGAGGCGATTTACATTTTCCATTCTTATTTACAAGATTAAGAACAAAGAGAAGTCAAATTCCTCTGAGTGTGGGAGTGGGGGCAAGACTGGTCAGAAGGGTTTTTGCTGATCTCTTTAAGTCATTTCCCAGGCCTCCAGCCTCTTCCCCTCTTCCCCAGGGGTTGGGGCAGAATGAGTCTTTCTGCCTCTCCCCAGCCCTTTGCTGTCCCTCCATCACTGGCTCCATGGCACTTCCTTCTTGTGATGGGTATTCTCCTTTCTTTAGTTAATATGGTTTGGTTAATTGGCAGACTTGCCCTCACATGCCAGACTGGTGCACCTGAGAGTCCCCTCCCCCTTTAGAAATAAGACCCTATAGTATAATGGTGAATCCAGGGGGGAAAAAGATGGATTTAATTCTTTCTACTCTTCTCTGGAAGTAGAATAGCCTTTCTCTCACTGTATTGTGGCGTGTTCCCACATCGAGATGCCAAAATCTCTAAGCAGGTCTGTTTTTTTAAATTTCTGTATCCTAGTTTCTAACACACTACTTGGTACATAGTAGGTACCTGCAAATTTTTAAGGCAGGCAGCTATGCAGTTAGGCCTGCAGGGAGACAGGCAGACAGGAGGGAGGGAGAAAAGAAGGAAAGGAGGAAGGAAGGAAAGAATAGAAGAAGGAAGAGGAGAAGAAAGTGGGAGGGGAAAAAGAAGAAAAGTAAAGAAGACCTTAGGCAGTTGGAAGTCTTCTTGGTCAACATTCTGAAAGCCCTGATACTCCACCAAGCAAAATTCAGTCAGCAGACATTTTGAGTTGCAGTATACCAAACTCTGTGCTAATTCCTGCCATTGAGTTTCCCTGAGTTTAATGGTAGCTGCAGTTTGCGCTCACAGTAGGTACAAATAACTGACACTGCTCATAGAAAACTGAATGTTCCTGAGAGATGGCTCTTTTTGAATACCACCTAGGAGATTAAGTCAGATGACTTTGGAAAAGAACCTTAGCACTATTATTTAGTGTGGGCTGCTTAATCTCTCAGGACTCAGCTTTCTCATAGCAAGTGGAGATACCATTCCCAACCTAAGGGCACTATTTTGAGTATTACAAGGATAGTACAGGTTCACTGATTAAGCTGGTGACCATGGAGTGAGTTGTCAACAAGTTGTAACTGCTTTGTTGTTGTAGTGTTAGGTATTTAATTCAGTAGTTGTACTGTAATGGCTATACTAACCAAGATTTGAGAATATTCCCAGAAAGAGGAGGAGAAGAAATAATCAAAAACAATTATGTGTTCTAACCCAATCTCTCTTAATTTCTGCTTTTACATTTGGGTGAAGGAAGTATTTAATGTACAACCAAAATAAAGCAACTTAGATTTTTTTGGAAGAGAAGTTTCCAGTAGTATCTACCAGGAGAAGTTTTGGCCACTGCACCAGAGTTAGTACAGACAGTTCAGACAGTGGCCTGAGTGATGAGAGACATGGATAATTAAAGTGGTCATGCTTCTCTATGGATGGTGTCCCTACTTCCTGCATTCACCTTTCTGTGTTTCTTTGCCTCCACAGGGCCTTATCAGTTGCATATCCTTTCCAGAGTCCACTGGTGTTTTCTAGGGATGAACAGCAAAAACAAAAATTATCTGGAATGTTCTATTTTCACAAAGCTTTTATTTCATCTTCTAAAGATATCCCAACCCAATCTTTAGGGAAGCACTTTCTGCCCTTTGCTGTGTGGTCTGCTAGGGTCTCATGTGCATCAGACTTGTTGGCTTAGCAGGGGACTCAGCAAGACTTCAGGGCTTGGTTTAAATTGTTTTTTTATATCTTAGCTATCATCAAGCTAGAGTCTACTTTGTATTTTTGCCCTTTCTTCTTGCTTTGAGATCCCTACTCTGCTAATATATTAATACTTGCATCATTGACTTTACATTCACCGCTTTTCATGGTCTGCATTTTGGTGTCTGTTAGAATAAAAACAATGTCCAGCACATGTGATTTGCCAAGTACTGTAATAGGTGCAAGATTAACCAATTAAGATATATTAAGCTCACATCTAGAAGGGCCTTGAAGAGCATCAGGCCTGCAAACAAGTGAACAGTATCCACAATCAAAGAGCATTCAAAGGACTGAATTGGTATAGATTGGGGAGCAAGAGTCAGGCAAAGGCACAGAGAGTCTAGAAAGAAGAGACAGACTGGGGAGAGTGGGGGAAGAATTATTCCAAATTAATGGGATTGTACTCTTCTCTCCTTTTAATAAAGAAGGATTTAATCAAATGATCCTAGTTTTATCTGATTGAGTGCATTCAGGAGATAGGAGAAAGGGAGTTCTGACTGTAGACCTTGAGCCTTAAATTCTGGTTTTTTCCGTCAGTTTCCCCAGAGCTTCTCTCAAATACTTTTGTGCTATTTAGGTGTGAAACTGGCTACCCCATTCATTCACCCATCCACCCACTCATCCGCCCATCAAACCACTGCTCAGTCATTCATTTTCTCAGGTTATTATCATACATCTATAGTATTTTAGCTGCTGTGCCAAACACTGGCTATATAGGGTTCAGTAAGAGAAGCTTTAGGACCTGGTCATGATGCGCCCAGAGTGCTAAATGACTGTTTACTCAGAATTATTAATATTAATTTTCCTTGTCCTTCTCCAAACTCATGCATGCAACATAGCCTAGGTAGCATATGTTAGATCAATGACTGATAGAATGAACACCAATATAAACACCACATTACTTGAGATAAAACATGACCTGTGGAATCATTGAAGGCCCCATGCCTCTTTCTCCCTGCAGGGCCAAACATTGTCTTGAATTCTGGATTAATTATTCCCTTATTTTTCTTTACAGTTGGTCTCTTATCTATGCAATCTAAATAATATTTTGTTTATAATTATATTTTTTGAAATTTATGTAAATGGATTTATGAAATATGTATTTTTTGTACATCTTGGTGTTTTCTCATTTCACGAAGTAGTGTGTTTGTGAGCTTCCTATGTGTTGAGGTATGTATTATACTTTTTTTCATGGATGTATGCTACTCTAGCGTAGGAAGATATTACAAGTTATTTAGTCATTTTCTTGTGAATGAACATTGGTTTGCTGGTTTGTTTCCATATATGTCTCTCTATTACAGCAATGTTATTGTGAACAGTCTTTTCAATGTCTCTTGCTGTGCAGAATGAGTGATTTTGTGGAATACACCTTGAGGTGTAACTTGAGTGTCATGCGATGCTTGTCTTCAAATGTACTAGAGAATGCTGAGTTGTTCTCCAGTGTGGCTGTATCAATTTACACTCCCATCAACAATGAGAGTTTGCTTGTCTCACATCTTCAAAACTTGCTATTATCAGACTTTACATTTGGGGATATGAAATTATTTCTCATTGTGATTTTAATTTTCCTGATTACCAGTAAGGTTGAATGGATTTTTGTATGTTTATTGGCAACCTGTGTTTCTTCTTCTGGAAATGACTATACATCACTTTTCAACTATTTTTGTTAGGTCGTCTGACTTTTTCTTAGGGAATTTGCAGAAATTCTTTTGTGAAAATCAGTTGCTGATTATATGTGTTGCAGATATTTTCTCCCAGTTTGTGCCTTGTCTTTTCATTTTCTTTATAATGTATTTTGATGAACCCACATTCTTAATTTCAACATAGTCAAAGTTAACAATCTTTTCTTTATGAGCTTTATTTTTTATGCTGTGTTTTAAAATATTTCCTATCCTGAGGTAATAAAGATATTTCCTCACATTTTCTTCTAAAGTTTCAAATTTTACCCTTCAAATTTAAGCTATTAAGCCATCTAGAACTGGTTGTGTGTGTGCTGCAAAGTAGAATTCCAATTTAGCTTGTCTTTTTAGTTAAAGAGTTGTTCTAGCAAGAGCAGTCTATTCTTTCCTTGTCAATCTGCAATGTCAGTTGTGTTTATAGGAAGTGGTGTCTAAACACACGTGGGTCTGTCTCTGTGTTCTACACTTCATTCCTCTGGATAACTTGTCTATCTTAGCCCTGCTGACAGACTAGTAGATTCAGTGAAGCTCTTGAGTCCAAATACTGAGAGGAGGAGTAAAAAATAATTCCTTTGTTCCATAGAGGCTTTTCTTTATAGGTGTAGTATAATGAATAGAATACTGGACTTGAAGAAAAGTATTAAAATCCTAGCTCTGACACCTATTTTTGTGACTTTGGGTACGTTTTTCAATTTTTCTGAGCCTCAGTCTCTATCTGTTAGCTGGGAATAGCAGTTTCAATCTCAGAGGCTGCTATGAGGATTAGATTAAATTCTGTATTGTAAAGGATGTAAAAGCGCCTGTTTTAGAACGGGCTTGGAGGTTGTGTTTTGTAGCTCTCTCAAACTAAGGTCACATGTACATTTTGTAATAGCTCCAGTTCAAAATGAATCAGGTCTTGGAATTACCCCACAAAAAATGAGACATAGGCCCCCAAATGAATTATTTGTTTCAGCTCACCGAACTGTCTTCCCAAACCTCCTGACTTAGTTCCAAACTCATTTTACAGGGCATGGGGCTGTGAAGTTTCTCTGCTAAAAATGATTGAGGATAACTGGCAAAGGGAAACTTGCTATGTATTACTGCACTGGGAATAGCAGATGAGGAAAAAATCATACAGAGAAAGTCATTGTCAGACGCTTAAGCTCCAAGTTCCAGAGTCCAGTTTAAAGAAAGGCTAGCTTATCATTTATTAGCAAAATAATAATAAAAATAGAACTTTATTATTTATGAAGTGTTTCTAAATAACTTGGTCCATTTAAATAATCTGTTTTATTCTTTTTACACTACAAGGTGGTTTGAGATTTGAAGTTGACAAATCAGAAATCAAATCAAATTTAGGCTAGAAAACTCAAACTCTCTTGTAACTACACAAATGGTGACTGTATCATTTTTTGCTGATAAATTTAAATACATTACCCCATCATTCTTGTATGTACCCTTGTAGGTCATATCACACGTACAATCTGGGACACAGAGATACAATCACTAGCTGAACCAATATTTCTAGTACAACTGGGTTGGACATTCTTCCAAGCTACTGCCAAAATTATGAACTTTACAGCAACTTGGACGGACTTAGAGTCTATAATATTCAGTGATCTATCACAGAAACAGAGAACTGAGTATCACATGTTCTCACACATAAGCTGACCCTGAACATTTAGCATAATAAAATAAGAAAGGAATAATACTATAAGAAAGGGATTGGCAGTAGTCAAAAACTGCTAGGCTGTGTGTTTGTGGGGAGTGGGGCGTGCACATTGCATCAATCCTTATTGATGATCTCAAATCAGGCGAAGTGAGAACCAAAGGGTATGTTGATCACTTGTATATCTAATCCTGAAGTGGATCCCACATCTTTAAAATAAAAATTAAAAGCAAACAAACAACAACAACAAAAATATAAACTATCTCAACTCCTCCAAAATGCAATCAGTTTTTAAAGTATTATTTGTATACAGATGGAAATGTTTTCTAATGTGTTTTCCTCATGGATTTGCTAGTTTCAGCTAGGGCCAAGGTCTTCTAGCTTGGCCTTGGGACAATGGTGAAGCTGGTTAGATACCTGCTCACATGCCAGTGTGGCACCAGGAGATCCAGGCCAGGTTTGTGCAACCTCAAAGATGTGACCTGGGTCTCTGGGCACTTAATCCTTCCCTAGCAATACTTTGAGATCAGCATCCTGGGACCAAAGGGAGTTTGGCAGTTGTTTCAAAGAAGTGCAAGTTTCAGGGCTCCCTGCTTGCTCCAGGTCATCCTCCACATATGCACAAACATTGCTCTCCCCATCCCAATCCCAGGCTCTGGCCCCAAGGTCACCAAGACCTTCCTTATCATCTCTAACCTTTGGTGCCTTCAACTTCTTTCTCCAGCACTTCTCATTAATGAATTCAAATATTTTTTAATTGAAGTGCTTCTTCCTACTACTCTAGTAGAGAATTCTGTGGACTCATCATGGTTTCTCTGGTGTGACATAAGACTCAGACCACACAGCCTTCTGCTTCTCTCCGTTTTTTACCCACACACAAGGAGTCACCCGCCTTTCCTCCTTATAGATGACTTCTGAATCTTCATCCCTTAGACCTGATTATTGATGAGAACACCAGACTGCTTCTCCAGATGTCTACACACAACTTCTTGTGCTCTTACATTCACCTTTTCATGAACCTTGACCTTTCCAATTTTTAAAATCTATTAATGTTGCTATCATTTTATTAATGATCAAGAGTCATCTCGACTTGTCTCTTCTCCTTCATTCTCCATGTCTTATTCAGTAATCATATCCTATCCGTTCTTTCATAATGTCTCTTTCCATTTTTATTGCCAGCATCCTAGTCTAGGCTTCCAGAACCATGCTCTGATAGCTTCCTGACTTAATTTTCCATGGATGGTTTCAATGCTCTGTTGATTCATCAAGTTCCTTTTCCAGGGCAGATTTCACAAAGACTTCCTTTTCTAGTCTTTCTGGAAGATTTTTCCAGCCCTTTTAATAAAAGAACTTTACCTAAACTTATTTATTAACATCAAGGTTTCTTAATTTCTGTGGCTACTTTTCCCACCATGCTTATTTATATATATGTGAAGTTCTGGGCTCAGCACTCTCCGGGGACTGTCTCAGACCACCCACTTCCATGGGAACCCCTCTATTTCCTATGTGTCTCTGGGAATTCTCTTCACTTTTTGGTTACATCATACCTCGTGTGTTCACTGCCCTGATTCATGTATGTCTGAAAACTTCTATCCTATCTCTGCCCACACAAACTCTTGCCCTGAGTCACCTACTGTTTCTTTGACACAGTGACAGTCATTAAGCTTGGTGGAACTAATGGATGAATTACAGTTTCTTAGGATAAAGAGAAGCTTGGAGCTGAGCTCCTTTAAACCAGTGCAAACCTAGGTTTTCTTACTTGATGCTATCAGTGCTACCAGACCAAACCTCTATTTCTCATTGACCCTTTAAAAAAACTTTTAATTTTTTTATTTTAAAGATGTGGGGTACAATTCAGGGTTAAGTATACAAATGTTCATTATGCAGGTACCCTTGTCGATGTGGTGTAACCCCTGTTCCCCAGGCAGATTCCCACTCTTGCCCCCTTTTCTAAATTATACACTCAATTTACTCGGCTCTCCTCAGCCCCAAATCTCTCACAATAATCCACTTCTCTTGTTTCCCTTTTGGGACATAGTCTCGATTCACACCGTACTTGAACTCTCTGGTACACAGTGTAATAGGCTGCAGTCATAAAGTCAGAAAAAAGGGACTAGAAATCAGAAAATCTTCTGCCATTTTTGGCCTTGGAGAAAGCCCTTGCCTTCTCTGAACCTCCTCCATTGTCTTCTATGTACACTAGAAATAGTAATACCTCCTTCTCAGCATTGTCATGTGATCCAATGAGATAATAAAGATGGAAGACATGTGCAGGCCATAAAGCACTACCTGAGGATTATTATCAGCCCCTCTGCACTTTCAGACCTTCAAGTATTTCTATCACTGCCCTCAAAGTGCTTCCTTTACCTTCTCACTCCCCTGCTCCCTTCATCTGACACTGGTTGCAACAACTTCAGTCTTTCCTCTCCAGTCACTTTCTATTTACAATACCCCTCCACAGGGTCCCCACTTTCCTACCACATCAACAGCTTCTTAACTTGATCCTGCCTACCCTACCTCCTGCCATCACTGTCCTCTTCCTTGTCCTTTTGTAACCAGAGAAGGCAACAAGAAGTTACCCCTGCTGGCTCATTGTCTACACTTCCTGTCACTCCTGCATTTCTTCCCAAAGACTCTTTCCAAGCCAAGAAATCTTCTTCCTAGTCCTTATCTCCCTTAGCACTTCTGCAGAATAGAACACTGAGAACCAAGCCCCTGCTTCTTGAAACTCTCTTCTTTTACTTTTCATGGCACTTTAAGCTTTTACTAGCACGTGCCCTTCCTGTAGCCTCCCTGACTCTCTTAGCAACTCATTGTTTCCTGTCCTCTTTTCTGACTCATATCACCCCATCTTCCTATAGTGCACTTTACCCCAGGCCTAGTCTTCTGCCATCTGCTCCAATCTACACAGGGAACTATCATCTCATTTTACTCCATGCTGGTTGAGCCACATTGGAAGTACGGTGTTTACTTCTAGGTTTCACCTTCAATGAGAATTATTACGAACTCAGAGATATTCAATAGAGGGTGACTAAGATGGCCAGGAAGCTAGAAATAGCTCATCTTCTGCAACGCTTGAGAGAAGGAATATATTTAACCAGTAGAAGAGAAAATTCAAAGGAAACATATCCTTTGCTGTCATAACACATTTGAAAAGATGCAAAGAATTTCTGTTTACTGATTTGGATCCTTACAGAAAAGAGAATTGGATAGAAATTACAGACAAGCAGGTATGGAATCGAAAGCCAGCGATGCCTTCCAGTCTTACGAAGGCTCTACAGTCAGATGACACGGGTTCAAATCCCAGCTCTATCACTTCTTAGCTACATGACCCTGAGCAAGCTACAACATTTCTTTGTGACTTCATCACCTGCTAACTGAGGACAGATAATGGTAGTACTTACCTCATAGAGTTATTTTGAGTATTAAATGAGATAATGTATGTAGAGTGCCCAGAATAACGTCCAGCACATGGAGACTACTAATGCACATTAGTTATCCCCTCTTCCTCTTATCATCATCACCACCACCACCATCGTCATCCTCATCATCATTATCAGCATCACCATCACTATTTAGAGTTGTCTAATAGTGTAGACAGACCTTCACAAAGCAGTGAATTCTTATTTCTAAAGGAATATTCAAGTCAAGTGGTACTAGGGACATGACTGAAGCTTCTTGTTTCCAGGTAAATAGGACTAGGTGATATCAAAGGTACCTTTCTGTGTTCGTTCTCCATCTTTACAGTTCCTGAGCAGCTCCCATTCTGGGTTTTCTGGGCTCATCAGTGGTGGTACGATACTCTTAGCTCCCAGACTTAAATCATCCCTCCAGTTCCATGGCTCCCTCCTATATATTTCACATGGCAGACAGAGAAGCATCCTGAGGGCAGGTCCTTACAAGAGGAATCAATGTCCACAAGTCCCCATTCTCACATGGAGTCTTCTGTCTCCTCACATCATTAATGCCAGTATCTTTTTCCTTTGCCCTTCTAAGATTTGGCAAAGATCTGTCTTGTGGAATCATGTTGGCATCTAACTTTAGTCAAGTGTTTAACCCTGCTTCCCTGGTAGCATTTGGGCCTTAAGTTTAGCCCACTTTCTCCTCAAGTTTGTCTCAATTCATGTCCTTGTTTTCACTCTCACCTAGCAAAACATCTCTCACCAAGATGACCAAATCAGAAGTGCAGCCAAAACATGCATCTTTTTCAGACTTCAATCATCAAGTACTGTGATTCTTTCATTGCGGAGTCTCCTGCATCTATATGATGATTTCTATATCTTTGGTTTCCACCTCACCCTGGCCATAATGTTCCCTCCTCCATTCCATAACTCATTAAATAAAACTCCTACAACTCTCCTTTCTCCCCAGTTACATCCCTTTCTCTCTTTTGCAAACATTTCAGTGCTTCCATGACCAAAGATAGTCCAAACATCATAAGTTGCACCCACATTCTGGCCAATTCTACAGCTTTCTTGAGGTATAATTTTATACAATAACATTCATTCATTTTAAATATATACTTTTGGTGAATTTGGGACTATGTATACATTTGTGCAACCATCACCAGTCAGGTTTAGTACGTTTCTATCACTTTAGAGTGTTCCCTGTATCCCTATGAGGTTCCTGCCCTTTTTACCCATCCCCTACCACCTGTGATGTCATGCAACCACTAATTTCTTTTCTGTCATCACAGTTTTGCATTTTCTAGAATTTCATATAAATAGAATCAGACAGTATATAGTTTGCTTCTTTTACTCAGCATGACTCCTTTGAGATGCATCCATGTCTTTGCATGTATTTCCTTCCTTTTTATTTCTGAGCATTCCATGTATTGAGGTGGACATTTGGGTTGTTCTCAGTTTGGGGCTATTATGAATGACTTCCATGAACATTCATGTACAAGTCTTTGTGTGAGCACACTTTCTTTTCTTTTCTTTTTCTTTTGAGTTGGAGTCTCACTCCATCGCCCAGGCTGAAGTACAGTGGCACACTCACAGCCACCCCAGAGTTGACCTGCTGAGTTCAGGCGATCCTTCCACTTCAGCCTTCCAGGTAGCTGGAACTACAAGTGCGTGCTACCACGCCTGGCTAATTTTTTGATTTATTGTAGAGATGAGGTCTCGCTAAGTTGCCCAAGCTATTCTCGAACCCGTGGCTCAGGCAATCTCACCTCGGTCTCCCAAAGCGCTGGGATTACAGGCTTGAGTCACCATGCCCAGCCCATATTTTCCTTTCTTATGGGGAGGTATCTGGGAGTAAAATTGCTGGCTTATATAATATATGTTTAACATTTTAGAAAGGATGCATCCTACCATTTTATTATCTTCTTATACATGTCTTCTTTCTCCTCTTTTCTCCTCCTTCTTCCCATCATCCTCCTTCTCTTTCTCCTCCTTCTTTCTCTTCCTCTTCCTTCTTTTTGAGGCAGGATCTCATTCTGTTGCCGAGGCTGGAGTGCAGTGGTACAATCATAGCTCACTGCAACCTCTAGTTACTGGACTCAAGCGATTCTCCTGCCTTAGTCTCCTGAGTAGCTAGGACTACAGGTGCACACCACCACAATTGGCTATTTCTTGTTTTATTTGAGTGATGGGATCCTGTTATGTTGTTCAGGCTGGTCTTAAACTTCTGTCCTCAAGCAATTCTTTTGCCTCGACCTCCCAAATTACTGAGTTTATAGGTATGAGCCCTCGTACCCAACCTATTATCTTTTTAGACATTATACCTTGGTTTATATCAACCATACTAGCCTCTTTACCATTTGTTTATCATGCCTGTGCTTCTGACATCCATGATTTCATTTATTCCACAAATGATCTACAGAATTCCCACTCTATACATTTTTCCCATTCAAGTCTCTGTAATAAATATTTGTTATTCCCTGTGTTTGACATCCAACAGGGATATAGACTCAGTTTTGCCAATGGAGACCACAACATAATGGGAGACATAAATGCACTCACGGGTTACTGACATACAAAGCAGATTACCGAGGTAGAAGAACCAAAAATGACAGGACAGAGAGAGAGATATCACACTGACTGGGGGAAAAGGAAGAATTGCTTAGAGGAGGCAGAAGCAGTGTGAGTAAAGACCTGGGGATAACAGAGGGCAGGACTTATTTGAGGACTGGCAAATACCCACATCAAATTCCATCTCAGTTGGGTAGTCTTTCCTATGAAGCCATTATAAGTGTCTGTCCTTCTCAGACTTCTGCAATGTACACCTCATGTTGTCCATCAGTTCTTCCTGTTAGAAGAGGGAGTCTTTTGGCATACTCTGCAAAAAAAACTATATCCCAACAGGGTTTAATCCCAAGAGGAAAGCATGTGATCCCAAGTGGTGCATGGTGGAAGCTTTAAGTGTGGCCTGAAGAGAGGCCAGGATACTGGAGAATGTGCCTACTGCCCAGAAAGTCAGCAAGAGTGGGGTCCAGGATAGGCAGGAGTGGTCCTCAGCCTAGGCAATTGGTGCACATATACACAGGTGTCACTTTTAGCTCACTGTCCAGGGCAGAGCTATGTCAACTCTTCATGGGTGAATTAATGAATGAGTGAACATATGTCACCAGTAGGCTCTCCTATGTGTTCTAGTATATTATACATACAATCTGGATCAATCCTTTGTGCAGACACCTGAACAACTTACAGTTGTCATTTGCTGCTTTTGGTTAAGTGCTCAGCAATCCACATACAGAGTTGAATGTCTAAGAAAATAATTTCTTTGGTGCTCTGATGCTGTAAAATATTGTTTGGATTAAAAGGGCAGGAACAAATTGATGGAACTGAATTTTTTTTTCTTTTGCTTGGAGATGACAGGGCAATCTATCAGACAACTTCCTTGGCTCCCTGTGACATTTCAAGCTCAAATGTTATAGCTTTCTTTTTTTTTAATATTTTACTTTTTTATTGGCAGATGCACAATAAATATCAACAAGAAGCTTAGACATTACTCACCAATTATCTAAAACAATGTAATATCAAACAAACAAAATAGAATCACAAAGTCAAACTGGATAATAATGCTGCATAACAGAATGGAAAATATATTCTAAAGTTGATAACTAACTGCTACTTTTTATTATTAATTGCACCACATAGGTTATATATACATATGTTTTAAAAGTTCTTTCTTCTCTCTAAATGATACCATATGACTAGAGAAAGAAATTATCTTTAATATTGTTATTTAAGGCAATGATATATTAACATTAACATAGTGATCAAAATTATGTATCAAAAGAATATATTGGTCTACTTTATTTGTATTTTTGTGGTTATATGGACAATGGACAATAAAACCCTCAATTCCCACCAACTGAAGTAAAATAAATATACAGATTCTCAAACATGAATATTATATAGAATCAAAAGAAATATAGAATCAGAGAACTAGTGTGCTAAACCCTCTTTCTCTGTATGCCAATTCTTTTTTGTTTATGTTTTTGTTTTGCTTATTGTCCTATTGTAGACCTAATGAGAATACATCTATGAGTAACAGATGTTCTTTCTCCCAATCCTATTTATCAATCTCATAAAAATTCTCTTTTAGGATCAGATTTTTGACTATACACAGGCATAAGGAGAATGGGATACATTAAAAGTCCATGCCTGGGTGAATGTGAATACCCCTGAAACAGTCACCTTGTGGATGACCTGGGAAAGACAGATGAAAAAACAAATCAATGCAACCAGTAAGTATAGCATATTTTTAAAACATTTATAAAAATATGAGTCCTATTATAAAAAGGTGCCCTGTCTGTGTGAGCATATGTGTGTCTGTCTGTATGTGCATCTGTCTAAATAAACAGATTTTCAGCTTTGAGTTGGCTGAAATACAAAAGCAAATATGGGCCAGTATGGATACAAATTTTTGAGTATTTCTTCTATACCGAAAATTATCAAAAGTCCAACTTAGATTTTCATAAAATATCAAAAGAAAATACTATGATTGTTTTGGCTATACCCCCTACTTGCATTATATCTATTCAAAATCTACTTATTTGATGAAAATTGGTCTAATAAATTGCTCATAATATGGCTTATTTAGCTATTCATTTTCCTTCTTTAGCAAAACATTAAAAATAAACAACTTTCTACCTGGAAGAATTAGTGAGAACTGAAGAAAAAAAATCAAGATGAAGCTTTTAATGTGTGCATTCTTGGTGCTAATGTCAGAGCAATCTAACCAAAGAGATGATATAGTTCCTTAAAAAAGGCATATCTCAAATATTTTAGTATATTTTCTAGATAACTTTTAAAATCCAACTACAAAATAATGAAATTATAAGATGAATGTCTACGTAGCTGTGTTAACTTTAATGATATTTTAAAGTTATACTGATAATTATAAGGAGGCCATTTATCTAATTTATCTTCTTCAGTCAATACTTAGATAATTTTAAAATATGAAGCCCAGAGAATATAAGTAATTTTTCATGACCAACCAGAAAGTTAGTGGCACAGACCAGGATAGATTCAATGTATCCTGACTACCAATTTGGGATCATCTCACCCATATTCTTAATATTTTCATTTCTTCTATAGGTGACCTTCGAGTAAAGAACTAGACATATCTTCTCTTAGGTTCATATTACTAAAACATTGATGTTTTAAGTCCTTCAGTTTGTCATAAGACAAAACCTTACTTACTCTCTACATCTATGCTAAAAAGAAATCATTGTTGTATAAAAAAAATCACACTCCACACCACAAACCATCTACATTAAAAATACCTTAGAGCAGTTTCCCTATCTTTTCCAAATTGTGCCCCTACGTTTTGGCTCTGTTCTTGAAATATAATAAACACTCCCGAACTAGGTGGTTTTGAATGGAGATTTTCAATTCAAAATCAGTTTTAATTATTTTGAAATACATTATAATACATACTTTGTTTTCATATGATAGAGTTATCAAACTAAAATTCTATTGGAATCAAGTTAAAAATATTTTTCCTCCTCTTACGTAGTCTTGACTGAAAATAATAGAAGAACATAGGTGAATTTTGTAGTTTATGAGAAACACAACCTGAGGTTAAGTAGTTATAATGACTAGAAAATTGATTTGAGATTAATTTTTCTATAGTATAACCTAGAAATCGTAAATACTGTAACATAATCACAAATACCACAATTAAATTTTACTTGAATTTTTTGACTGGATTACAACTGAATAACTGATAATCATATTGAATTATATATGACCAGACTATTAAAAATACTTTCCTCCCTTCAATTATTTTTTTCTTTTCTCTCTCTTTTTTACCCCCTGGCTCTTCATTGAACTGTGCCTCCAGGAAATGTATCCTGGTGATGTGGCTTCTTTGACACTTGTCATCAGCATGCACTCAATTGAGGCTTGTGGATAATAGCTGGGAATACTCAGGCTGGCTTAGCAGGTTGTAGCAAAGACATAGTGACTCTTTAATCCACCTGTGATGCTGCCTCCATCTGTGCCCTAGAGCATCCAGCAAAGGGTTCTTCCAAAACAGAGCAGGCCCAAGACAGTGGTTGAGGATGCTGTTGCCCACAGACGGTGATTTCAGCAGCTGGACTGTGTGCAAAGAGAAAACAGTAGAAGTTACAATGCTTGGCCTCTTCACCTGGATCTGCCACCATGCATAATGTGAACTTGGAAATGCTACCTAATCCCTCCAGGTCAAAGTTTCCCAACCTTTGAATAAGAGCAAATAAGTATACATAAAAATAAAATAAGATTACTATGATTACACTGCAAAAATATAGAACATAACTGGAAATGAAGTACACTCTCTGTAGTAGCTATCTGTTGCTGTATAGCAAACAACCTCAAATCTTGGTGAATTAAAAAAACAAACATTCATTATCTCAGTGTTGTGGGTCAGGAATTTGGGAATGGTGTAACTGGGAGGGTCTGTTCACAGGATTTCAAGATATTGGCCTTCATCTGAAGGCTTGATTGGGACTGGAGAATCTTCTCCCAAAGTGGGTCACTCATGTGGCTGTTGGCAGGAGGTCTCAGTTCCTTGCTGGCCATTGTCAGGAGGCTGCCGTTCCTCTCTGTGTGGGCCTCTCCATAGGACTTCTTGACTGTTCTCATGAGATGGAAGTCAGTTTCCCACAGAGTGAATAACCCAAGGCCAAAGTCACAATATGTTTTTTGACACAGACTCAGCAGTCACACACTGTGATTTCCTCAATAGTCTACTGGGGTTCCACAGGCTAGCCATATTCAGTCTGGGAGGGGACTGCCCAAGGGTGTGACTTTCAGGAGGTGAAGGTCATTGGGGATCATGGTAGAGGCTGACCTCCATCCTGTCTCTCAGGTTAAATGGTGCCTCTGAGGAATAAGGGATAGAGCTGATTACCTCTAAAATCTTCTCTCTGTAACCACACCCCTGCTTGTTCCAGTTAGCTCTCCCTTAAACTTGCTAGGCAGTTGTTCTCTCTCCTTTGGCTGAAAATTCCTGCATTATTGTCAGTCCCTTGTTTTATACTAAAAATTCAATTTTAGTCTCTAGCGGAATTCTTTGAAAATGACTGCATGGCATCTGAGGGAAGTCTCTGGGGCTCTTGGTTTATGGTGTCCTCCTCTGACAGGTGCAGCTCACTGTAGCTTACACAGTACCATCACATGCTCATGTGAGATGGAGCCTCTGCTTTGAGAGTCAATAAGGAGATGATTAGTGTGGGCACCAAAGCGGGATGGAGGGGTGGTCAAGGAGCTTGCTCTGGTCTCCAGTTTTGGGAATCTGCCTTGCATTTGATATTTTCCAACGAGTGTTTCTGTCTGGGCTCTCACTCGGCACTGGCAGCGGAGGTAGAGCTAGCATTGCTCCCTTCATTTTGTGGAATGAAAAACTAAGGCTCAGAAAGTCCTAATTGAAGCATTTTCTGGAATTGGGAGCACAGGAGGGAAAGATATTGGGAGTTAAATGTAGAGTTTGGCTTTAAACCCCTTTCACTTGAGCCATCTGTTGCGTATTAAGTTAATGTGCAACCTTGAATACAGCTTCCAGATGATTAACTGGGCATAGAACACTATCTAATACTCTGATTTCTTGCTTTATATGCACATTTCTCCACTCCTTCCAGCTGTTGTACTGTGTTCTCTTCTTGGTACCAGATGTCCTGGCTTGGCTTCCTCAAGGCCATCCTCTTTAGCCCCATTGACTCCATCAGCCTGGACACGCATAGCTCAAGTGCCCACACACTCATGGGGAGCTGATGCTTGTTGGGGAGGGGTCTGACGTGGAGCCTGTGGGTCTCCGTGAAGAGAAACTGGGAGAGGCCGCAATATCATGGGCTTCACTACCCCTTAGCAGAAGCAAAGACTAAAAACACAAGCTATCCACCCAAATGGACTTCCACCTCTAGTGCTGTTAGGTCCTGGGATCCAGGTCCACCTTTGCAACTAGTTAGCTGTGACGTAACCAAAGCCCCTTGGGACCAGCTTCCACATCTTGTGCTTGTGGGAGCCTGTCACACTGCTTCCACCCTACAAGTGCCAGCTTAGTCCACAGCCTCCAGGGAACTCTGTTCTTCTTACTTGAGAGCCCTTGGGAAGCTCACGAGAAGTGGGAGTCCCTGAGGATTGAACACTCCACATGTCCAGTCCCATAGGCCATTTGGGCAGCTGCTTCTCCAATGTGATCATTCTTCTGCCTCCACAGAAACCTGAGAAAGACCGAAAGGGGGAAGTGGCTTGGTTTCCCAACACAAATAACCCCACAGAGCTTTCTCAGCAGTGACCCTTAGCCTGTTGTGTCAGCCTCAGGCTGAGGGAGGAAGGAAATAGACCTTCTATTGAGTGTTTTTCTTCCCCTGTCAAGAAGATCAGAGGAACTGAGGCAGGAAAGAAAAGGAGTCAAAAGCACTTTGTGGCCTCCTTCTGCAGGATTTGTGTTGCTGTCCTCCTCCCCTCCTGAACTCTAAGTAAACAAACTCCCCAGCCAAGGAAGGCCCCAGGCCCAACTCCAAGCAGGCCATAAATAAGAGCCCTTCAGCCTTTCACTCTCCAGCAAGTGGAGAGGGCACTTCTGAGTGGAACATTTGATAGCGGGGGAGCTGCTGGGGGGAGAGTCCTTGTGTTAATTGAATCCCAATTTTCTTCTCCCATGCTGGCTCTTACCTTTTAATTATACAAGGCCTTTAAACTTCCCTTGACTCGTCTCTGTCATTAATGCGTGATCCCTATTAGAGATAGGGGTTTGCTCAGGGGTAATGGGAGCCACAAGCTGAGGCCTCTGGCAACTCTTTTGCTTTCTAAACACTGAGAGTTTACCCAGGGCAAATCCAAGCTGAGGCGGGGAGACATTTTGGGCTGCCCTCTGCTCTCAGATGGTGTTCTTTGGGCTGTCTGTGTTTGAAATGTGTCTGAGATTATGGACAAGCACCTCTTGTGGTCTCCAATATCTGTTAGGGCTCTGAAATCACAGAGTGACTTGCTAAAGCCACTTGCTAAAGCCACTTGCTAAAGCAGCCAAGGGGCAGATGAGCTACTCGACAACTTGTCCCGGGCAACCTGTTCATGGGAAAATCAAACTGTATTTATAGGATGCTGGGTGCCCAGATGGGACCCTAGAAATGGATAAGCTATTCTGCATTACCTAAACATTAGAGTATGCATTAGGTGCTTGTGAATGAAACTTATGTTCTCACAGGCTTTCCCTAACATCATAGAGATGCATTGTCTCCCGGTGACAACGTCTTGGGACACTCCAGGTTTACATTTCTCTTCAACCCCTGCCCTCTCAGCTGCCCTGTCAAATGGCTAATGAGATGTAAACCAATGCTTAGGAATGCAAAGGACACACCCTACTTGAAGGCGTCTGGCTCATATTAGGTGTTCAATAAATGTTTGCTAAGTAACTTTTTTAAACAAGGGTTTCAAGAGACATTCAATTTAAAACATGAATTCACAAGTATTATTGAGCAATTGTAGCTCCTAGTTTATAGCTTTCAATTCTACTAGGCTTCCCCTCCTGCCCCCGGAATGCAAGGTAGTCTGTAGGGTCCCTTCACCAAGACAGTCTGATATGTCACATGCCCCTGGGTATACAGAAGGGTGAATAAAGCTGAGACTCCACAAGGGGCCTAATGTTCAGTTGGGAAGATGAATTTTGTTTGTTTTCAATATGTATGTATATACTTATGTGTGTATAAGGCAGTATATACGTATACACATATATACACAAATATATATACATTTATACCATTATATATGCATGCATATGTGTGTGTATATTTGTGAACTATCTTCAGAAATTTTAGCTGTAATTTCAACTGTATATGTATGTTTATTCACATATGCATACACATGTATATACATATACATTTATATATACATATACACACACAAATATATATAGTTGAAATCACACAGCTGGCTTCTTTGAAAATGAGAGTCCACACACAGACCATCATCAACAAACTACACACTTGAGGTAGGTTTATAATGTCCAGGTTCTGCAATGAACATCATGTCTCATCAGCTTCCCAACTCACTATGCAAAACCACCTTAAAGGTAACAGAGATGCTGTTACTGGTGAAGGTCACATATCTAGAAGGTGTGAAAGTCAGGATTCCAGTCCAGGTCTGGCCACAAAGCCCAACCCTCAATTCCTGAGCTCCATGGCCAAAACTTCTCTCCTTGCTTGTAATTAGTGTCTGCTCCTAAAAGTGTGCAGTTCTAATCACAGGCTCTTATGAAGCATAACAATTCTGGACATGGCCCAGAGAAGAGCAATTAAAACACTCAAGGTGGAAGAAAAGGCTTCTGTTTGAGAATAGATTTTAAAAAAACACAGGAAAATCTGGAAAGAGGCAGGGTGAGCAGAACGTGATGGAAGTCTATAGGGTCTGAAGGGAACAGAGAGAGAGAAGGTGTGCCTGCCGAGGGACACTCACTGAAGCTTAGAAGCAGTAGTTTTAGGACAATGACAAGAAAGTTCTACTTACCACATTCCATAAGTTTGCTGTCTGCTGTGTGATTCCAAGAGGTGGCACAAGCTAAAAATATAATAGAATCCCAACCTATGAGTATAGCTGTGAGCTTCCTATAGAATGCCTAGTTTTTCATTGACTAATTCAAACTCTCTCAGTTTCTAATGGTCAAAACTAGAAGTCAGCAAACATTTTCTGTGAAATATGAGTCAATATTTCTTTCTGGCCTTGTGGACCAACTCTGTCACAACTGCTTAACTCTGCCATTGCAGTGCCAAAGCAGCCATAGACAGTACATAAGAATAGGCAGGACTGGATTCTTAATAACATGTTATTTAAAAATAGGCAGAGGTCTGGATGTGACTATAGCTTGCCAAACCTTGGTCTACACCAATTTAGGGTTAGGGTTGATGGCCTGGAGTCTGTAAATGCAGGTTTTACATCTACCTCCCTCAGGTAGGAGGGTGTTCCCTAGAAACTTTTTGTGAGACCATCTACTGAGAATGTTCATCTCCCACTTTGGGGCAATATTTTGCTGAAAATAGCACTTGCTTTTCATTCAAATGGTTGAGTCATACCATTTAAAACTGGGAGGCATCTTGGTGATCACACTTTCAGTCTATAGAGCAAGTGAGTGACATCCAGAGACATCAGATGAGCTCCCCAAGGTCATACAGCTGGAGACCCATAGTGGGCTATTAGAGTTGTCTGGGGGAAATATTTAGCTCCTCTGTAAATGGTGTTATGAGGAATGGCAAACAAATGTTCCCATGATGGGCATTTCTGAGTCTCTTATAGGTAGGTAGGTAGGCAGGCAGGCAGGTAGATACATGCACAAAGACTGCCTTTTCTTAGAAAATATTTCAGGTGGAGGAGAATTTTTAAATATACTTACTTTAAGAAAACCAGGGGCTAATTTAAATTCCTGGAAACCAGAAAACAGGAAACATCCTGCTCCCTCAATCTCCCCACCCCCACCTCTAGTTTGGAAATGGGAGAAAATTTTATTTCTTTATAACCTATGCAAGTGGCATTAACCCTCAGAGCTGATGGCCTGGAGTCTGTAAATGCAGGTTGTACATCTACTTCGCTCAGGTAGGAAGGTGCTCCCTAGAAAATTCGTTATGGGGACCATCTACTGAGAATGTTCATCTCCCACTTTTGGGCAAGATTTTGTTGAAAATAGCACTTGATTTCATATTTTGTTGGCTAGAGCCAGAAATAGCTCAAATTTGTGTAGCTAGTTGGGAAAGGGAGGAGAGGAGCAGCAGCTGACAGCTCAGAAATGCATCAATGCTCAAAAGACTTTAAGGACTATTACGTCTATAACCTTTCCCACACCAAACCCCCCACCCCCGGCCCCAGAACCCATTGAAGCCCTCATGAAACAAGAACTCACTCAAGTAAACTTCTAGAAGTCTAAAGTCTTAGTGGGAGACGGACATATTGCTGTTGCAGGTTTGGTGTCTAGAGCTCTTGGTGATACCCCAGCTCACTCCATGGTTCTGGACTTCCTTGGTAGACTCCGTATTGTTGCCTGTGAAGAGGAGCTGGGCTATGTGCTCTTTGACACCTTAGCAAAATGGTTATAGGCAAGTAAGAGAACAAAGGTGATGGGATATTATAGGTTATTTTAAGCCTGGATGGTTGATTTGCCTCTGGGTAATTTTGAGCTTCATAGAAGGCACTCTGTTCTACAGACTTAAAAAGGCATCCATCAGAAGGAGTTTTGATCCATGTAACAAGCGGCCCTGAAGAGGTGTGGTGATGAGGGAACATTGGCATCTGAGGATCCAGCTGTGGCCCAGTCATTCCATGAGCAACACCTATTCCAGTGAGGTCTTTACCTGAAGTCCACACAAATCTGTCAGGAGATGATTCTTTGCAACAAACTGCAAGATTTCCTATCTGCTTCTTGATCCAAGAGGTGATGCAGGCTTCCAGCCAAGTAAACAGGCAGCTGTGGCAGGCCTGGCTCCTACAGGCAGAGAAGGCTGCTTCAAACTTGTGATTCAGAGATAGAAAGTCCTGGATCCAGATCCCAGCTCCAATTCTCACCAGCTTTAGCTCATTGCAAGTATTATTTTGACTCTCAATCTCAGTTTTGGAACATAGAGATGAACCTGTAGCAGGTGCTCAGTAAAGGATATTTTCCCTTTTTATCCTGTTGATCCCCCCACTTGGTTGCTCTCCTGTTCAACCTCAAGCCAATGCAGACCTGGTCACTCACAGCAGGGAGGCCACACCTAACTGGGAAGCTGTAATTGAACAACTCCACCCCTGAATCCTTCACCCATTTAGCATAAGACTGCTCTTCAAATATTTTTGGTACTTTTCTCGGATTACAAAGGTGATGCATATGCATTGCAGAAATACAGAAAAACTTTTATGGAAAAACTCACTGATAAATATAAACTGCAGTGATAAGCACTGTTAGCATTTTGGTGTATTTTTTCTTATTTGTCCATGTGTGGGACGGCAAGTGTTTTACAAAATTAGAATCACATGGACTAGCCGGGCTCGGTGGCTCAACCTGTAATCCTGCGCCTTTGGGAGGTGAGTGGATTGCCTGAGCCCGCAGGTTCGAGACCCGCCTGGGCAGCAAGACCTCATCTCTACAATAAATCAAAAAATTAGCCGGGCGTGGTAGCGCGCGCCTGTAATTCCAGCTACTCGGAAGGCTGAGGCAGAAGGATCGCCAGAGCCCAGCAGGTCAAGGCTGCGGTGTCCGGGAGCAGCCACTGCACTCCAGTCTGGGTGACAGAGTGAGACTCCAACTCAAAAAAAAAAAAAAAGAATCACATGGACTAAAGATTTTGTATCCAACCTGTTGTCTTCACTGATATTGTGACATTTCTCATATCATTAAATAGCCCTTGAAGATGTATTTTTAAATGTTGCCAAGTCTTCTGTGACATGAATAGATTACAATGTGTGTAACACATTATTAGTTTTGGATATTTAGGTCATTTCTTATTTTCCGATATAATAAATACTACTGTAGTAACCATCACTGTAGGAAAATCTTTGGCACATTCTGATGACTTCTTTGATATAAAATTTCTAGCAATAGAAGTACTGGCCAAAGAGCATGAAGACTTTTAAGGGCCTTAATATTGAGGGCCATGTTGTTCTCTAGCAAGACCATGTCAATTTCTGTTGTGGAGTATACGTCTCAGAACCCTGTTATACCTAGGTTGATACTCTCACATATAATCCATCAAATGTTGGAAGGCAGCTCTCAAATCTTCCAGATACATCACTCTCATAGGCTAAATAGTCATTTCTTCAAAATACTCCAAAGTCTACTTTCCAAGATTTTTGTCATACTGATCTGTAGATTAAAGAATATTCTGGTTTGCAATTACAGTTTTTAAAATGTGTCACATAGAATAGAATGCAATATACCAAATGTGGCCTGGTCCATTTTAACCTCCTTTGTTGCAAATCCTATACTTTTGTTAGTGCAGTCTAAATTTGCATTAGTTTTCCATTTGAGTTTTAGCATCCAGTTAGCTTATATAAGCTTGCGGTGTGCTGACACTCTGAGATCTCAATGCTCTGGTTAATTAAGGTCTCTTTTATTTGATACTTATTTAGCTGATCTTTTTTTATCATAAATCTAAGACTTACATTTGTCTGATTGGTAATATTTCAGTGCTCATCATCTGGTGATTCCCACAGAAAACTGGTCCTTGATGCTCAAGTGTTTCCACACCTCGTTGCGCAGTGTGCTGTACCTGGAGATTTTGCCTGACCTGTCCCTGTGCAGAGGTCAGGAGAAGGTACTGGGGTTGTTGAGGCTGGGCTGCCTGGCGCCACCTTGGCGAGCAGACCACTTACAGGTGTCCTCAAGAGTAAGTGGGATCCTGGCTTGAAAAAACTGTGGTGGAGAGCGTGGTTGAACCTCTGAGAAGGGCTCTTGTGCATTGTCGGGCAATTCCAGAAGCAGGTTGGGGGCCTGTGGGTTCTCAGGTCATGTGCCCGCCTGGCTAATCTTCTCTAGTCAGACCTGGAGCAGGACTAGAGACTGCTAGGACTCTGGTTCACTCTACTTCTTCTCATTAGCCTCTTTCCCTGTAGAAATAGAATGCAATTCCTCTGGGAAACGGGCACTTAACTCAATTTTATAGGCAGTCTGAGTGCCAGCAAGACCTGTGGCAAGAGCACAGATTGAGTCCTGAAGACTCCCCTGTCCCTATTCCCAGCTCCCACCTGAACCCTGAGGGGGTTGTGCACAGATGAGTGGATGTCTTGACCCTTCAGTGGGATCCCCAACAACAGTCCCCTTGACCAATCCCCAGATTAGCTGTGTGTACTGGAGTGTGGTCTCAGTGGGGAGGGGCTCCAGGTGGGCTTGTCCCCATCTCATGAGACAGTCTTGGCTTACGAGGCCAAAGAAGAGACCAGAGCAGGGTCCTCAAAGGCACAGGGTATAGGGCAGGGATCCTGGTGGTCCCAGGAGCTAAGGTGATATTGCCCATGGGCAAAGTGTTTAATTAGCCTTTTGGTCCATGTAGCTTTTTGTATGTGGGGGAAGAAGAACAGGTAGATGTCTAGAAGGAGCAGCTGAAACAGTATAGACAGAAAACCTGAGTGATTTGGGTGCAAGTCTAAGGGGCTCCACTGTATTCATAGGTAAGGAACCTCAAGACTGAAGGATGCTGAGACGGTGGAACAAACACTGGTCAGGGATCAGGAAGCCTGAACTTGTGATCTGGGACCCAGGCATCATATGTTCTAACCACAGGTCCCAAGGTGTTTTGGCCAACTGGAGGTTCAGGGGCTGAGGCATGAAAGAACATGCCCCCATGTGGCTCCCATGTCCTCTGAAAGTGCATTTGTTGTGTCCATGGCCCTCACACATCTGTGTCCCATCTACTCCCCCACCCTAGGGGACAGCATGTCTCCATCTTTGGGGCCACCTAGGCTTCCTTCCTCATTCATTCAGTGTTTGGTTCCTATGAGTGAGAATAATGAAACTCTTATTTAACTCAAATTGGTTCAATTTCATCCCATTCAACTCTGCTATCAGCAACCAGCTACATCTTTGTCTTTTATTGCAATCATCATTTGCTTTTTTTGAAGGAGGTAAAGCAGAAAATATACACAGACGTTCAAAATAAACCCTTTGTCTTTTGCTTCATATTTTCAAAGTGCTCTCACATAAAGTGTTTCGTTACAGACTCAAGCAGCTGCTGTTATGAAATATGGTCTCAGATGTAGAATCCAATGAAAAATCAAGCGAAAAAAAACTCCATGATCAGAAGGGAGGAGATGGCAGTCCTGTTAGGTCCATGGCTCCTTTTCTGCCAGGCCTGGACAATGACCAGGCACTTGCCTGTTGCCATGACTCAGAGAACTGTTTGGACATTTTTCCTCATGCTTTTGAAATTCTCCTTTATTTCCTAATTTCTTCTTCCATATTATGCAGCTTCTTAGAAACAAAAATCCTAAAATCTCAGAGCTGGAAGAAGTTCTAGTCATTATTTAGGCCAGTGGATCTCAAAGTGTGGTCCCAGCAGCATGATCCCCACCAGGGAACTGATTAGAATTGGTTTCAGGCCCTGCCTCCAACCAGCTGAATGTGAAATACTGGGTTCCAACGCATTTTGACAAACCCTACAGTTAACTCTGAGGAACACACAAATGTAGTCTGGTCGGGGCTAACTTTCAAATCGAGACCCATGGGCAGAAGGTTGCTGTTCTTTGTCGCACACATGAAGTCAGCTGCCAGGCCCAAATGAGAAGCCAGCTCCCACACTCCGTTCCTAAACACCTTCTCCTGCCCACACACTCCCTCTGCTGACCTCTGACTCGGCCCTCCATGGAGCAGAGCAGTTTTGCTGGCTTGCTTTCTATTCCATGTTTGAGGATGCAGAAGACTAGGCTGGTGGTAGCATCCCCTCAACGGCAGGTGCCAGTGCTGCCTGCTACCAAAATGTCCTGGATGACACAGGCTTTGAAAGTTATAACCTCTGAGAACACATGATTTCTGAAAATCAGAATATATCTTCATGCCTGCCCCCTGTGCCTCCTTTGATTTTTCTTCATCAGGATACAACTGTGTGACTGAACAAGTCTCCCCTGCACCAAGCAGATGAGCAGGCCTCCCCAGCAGGCAGTGGGTTATCTCTAGTCTAGCATCTTGGGTTATAGGAATTGAGTAGATTTCACCCTCTTCAATTATTTACCAGACATGAAGTCCAAAAAAGGCAGGGAGATGGGTAAACCTAATCCTGGACATTGGTTTTGAAAACAATAAAAATATATTGAATTTTCAACACCAGGCATGAGTAACTACAACATACTAGGCTCTACATGAAGCCTTACCTCCTCCCTCAAGGCTTTATGATGAGTCCCCAGAGCCACACTCTGGCCTGTTTCTACTTTCATGATGCCACATAACTATGCAGGCTCGCCTCTCCTGTATACCCTTCCCTCTCTTGATTGCCGCATCGATGGGTCACATGGTCTTCATGGAATGTAGAGTCACTCATCCCAGGATGATTAATTCATGAGAACCAAGGAGCACAGTCACCTGCTGAAAAGGAAGGCAAGGGTATACTCAGGTGCTCCAGAAGACTGAAGAAAGTTCTGGACAACTGGGATGGGGAATAGACATCCTGCTCAAAATGGACAGGAAATTGTTGAAACATTTTCCCAGCTGGAAGGAGAGAAATCAAAGGCATGATGGAGAACTTCACCATGATCTGTGATTTTGTTACAGACTTGAGGGAAACTTGAGAGACAAGGGCTCCAGCAGGTCAGTGAGGATGGTGCTGAGAACTGACATTGAAATACAGGCTGGATAAAACTCAAGCCCAGTGGACTGGGCAAGGGGAAGCTCAGAGAGGTCAGGAAGTGTGAGGAAGGAAGGAAGAGGTGATGATTATCAGGTTGCCAGGGAGGAGGAAGGCACAGTGGTCAGAGCAGGAAAGCTCCCAGGGTGAAGACATTAGGCAGACATCAGCCCAGGACTTAAAGTTGGTCAGAAACAATCATCATAGAACAGTGTTTATTGAGCTGTTACTGGAATAACTCCTTGGCATATATTTTCTCATTTATCCCTCTTAACAGTTTTTCCAGCACCTGTAATGTGGCAGGTACCACCCAAGGTCCATTCACATTTTCATTTCATTTAGTCTACCTGACCACACCACAGAGGACAGATGAGAAAACTAGGGAACACAAATGTTTCCTGACTTGCCAGGGACCCCACTATGTTATGTACAGCTAGCAGAGAGCCAAGCTGGTCCTAGATCCCAGGTGTCCCCACTGGAAAGGCCATTCTTTTGCAAATGACTCAGCTGGTTCTTTGTGCTCAGAGAAGCTAGGGAGAGTGAGAGCCAGAACATCCTAAGGCAGGAGGCTACCTGGGGTCCAAGTGTCCAGTTCCCCCTGAAGCCTGGGCAGGAGAGAGGCAGGAAGGAACCCCTGAACCTCCAAGTGACATCACAGAAAGCTCACACAGAATTTCTGCTCAGAATTCATGCTGCTCTTACTATCAAGATGCCCCAGAGGAAACTTGTGTGTACTGGTGGATAAGACCGTGTGCTGAGGTGAACTCCCAGAGCCATCAGGAGGACCAAAGTACACAATGGCTGCTAGAGGGGGTTATTAAGCTCAATTTGAACCAAGGGACTTCTATTTGTGCATTCAACAGATGTCTATAGAGCACCTGTCATATAGGTGCTGGGGCCTCAGCAATGACAAGTCAAAGGTTAGCTCTCAACAGCATCACAACATAACCAACCAAAGGGTGGCGAATGCTATGGCTCCTAACTCTCCCAGGTCATTCATGATTTTGGGGGTCACCTCTTTTTTTAGTACCAATACAAGCTGCAGTTCCTGACCCTTGAATAAGTTGGTCAACAAACGCTACTTTAATGCTTCTATTGAGCAGATTTCACCTGAGATAGAACAATAGCCTGTAGGAGGGTGTTAGACAGGTGGGCTTTTTCTGCAGCCCAGGCCCTGTTCAAAGAGTTCTGGGGACAGATTGGTCTCCCAGCATTAGCTGCCCAAACTCACAGACTCTGGGCTCCTCCTAAGGGAAATCTCACACCTACCCCTTGTAGTAAGACTTTCCATGAATGAAATGGTCTCAGACATAGACAAATGTTGGGAAGAAGAGTGAAATCTTGCACAATTTGGCAATTTGAAGGAAATGGGGAGAGTGACTTTCCAAGTAGACGTGTTTTTAACTAGTTCTGAGTACTGATTTGGAATGTTTTAATGCTTTACCTAGCCATTAGACTCAGCTTATTCTTGTTTTGGATCTTCCATGTCCTCTGATTTCCTTAATAGAATGTCCATTCTGGTCTCAGCTCCTCCTCTTTAGGGCATCCGATCACTCACTGAGTTCCCAGGCAGAAACAGAGTGGAAGTTGAGTTAGATCTGCCCGGTACTGACTCTGTGATCTTGAGCAAGACCCTTGACTTCTTGAACCTGAATTCTGTCAACTGTGAAATGGGAATAAAAATATTCACCCAGTCTGGATTGGGATAAAACTACCAGCACCTCCACCATCACAACTAACCTTCTTAACCAAATGAGAATTTACTACATACAACATTGTGCTGAGTACTTAATGTGAATTACCCAATTTAATCCTTACAATAATTCTATGATGCAGTTGTTAGCAGTACTCTTACTTTGTAGGTAAGAACATAAATTGGAAAAAATGCCAAAATAACTTGCCCAAAGCCATTCACTTAAAAAGTGATGGAACAGACATTTGAACACAGACAGGCTGACTCCAGGTCTGAACTCATCAGCCTCTACGGCTGCAGCTTAGGAAGCAGGTGTCTCCTGGTTCCTTGTCATCGTTGAACCTTCTCTTATTTTTTTCATCCTCACTGTCTTCCTTCCACTTGGATGACGGGATTCACCTTTAGTTAATTTGGATTCATTCAGAGAAGCAGGGTGCCATCTCTTCCATGCACTGATTCTAACTCATGGCAAGCAACCTGCTCTCATCTTCTGTGTGCCAAAATTGCTCACAGACCCACCTCCAATATAGCTGATACCTGACTTTTTGTGTATCGAATAGCTAGTGAAGGTCATGGGTGGGCCTGAGAACAGGAGACAGGGGCTTGTGCACTTTCCCAGGGCATGGGGGAGGAAATGACAGTGACTTGTTGCTTGGGGAATGCAGATGGGTGGCCTGGTATCTTGGGAATGTGCTCAGATGATCAGGGGATGTTGTTCCAGCCTCTCCTTCTCCTCCTCATTCCTGGGATGGTACTTTGGACTCCTCACCATGATTCCCAGGCACAACAGAGAAATCTGGCTCTTTTATTTTCAATGCTTTTAGTGTTAATTTAATCAAAGTCAAGCCCTAGCTATATATCAGTGTGTGCCTCTTTCAGTGCTAGTATTTGATGCTATCTAATTTACTCTCAGCAAACCTATGAGGGTGCTGTTATGACTTTCATTTTATAAACAAAGAAATGGAAGGTGGAAATGTTGAAACCAGGATCCCAATAAAGGGTCTGGATTCTTAGTCACTATGTTATGTACTGTGATTCAGGGAGGCACCCCAGGTATTTTCCCAGTGCAGTGTGCCACCTTGGGTGGGTCCACCCTTGCTCCTTTTGTATTAGGTAGGCACTGTGCATGGTTCCATCCCCTTGGTGTCTGTCCCAGGGCAAGCTGCTTGGCCTCTGTTTGTTTGCGTGCGGTGCCACAGCCATTGAAGCTATGTACTCACCTCATGGAGTCATTGTAAGAACACATCAAAGGAAGAGAAATCAAACACTTTCCACTCACCAGGCATTTATTCAGCTCCAACTATTTGCTGCTGGAGGATGAGGTGACCCACATACAGAACCTTACTCCCAGGGATTGCACACTTAAGGAAGTAGTGGTGCCAATTTAGCAGTCCTAATATGAGGCAGGGTATCTCGAATGCAAATGAAATACTTAGGAGAGGTGGAGGAGAACTTTAGGAAATATTTGGAGGAGGTGGTCTGAGCCAGGGCTTTAAAAGACTTTGAAAGATAGATGGTAGGATGGTGAGATACTTCCAGATGATCAAGCTGCGAAAACAACTTGCCTGCAGACAGGAAGTGGATACACAGGCATGTGAATATGTGTGTGTGTGTATGTGCACACACGTGTACAGGTACAGTGAATTATTCTTTCAGCCCATGGGCTTCATAGGATAAGGCAGTGGCCAGTTGTCTTAGTTTGTTCAGGCTGTTATAATAAAATACCTTAGACTAGGTGGTTTATATACAACAGAAACTTATTTCTGGCAATTCTGGAGGCTGAATTCCAAGATCAAAGCAGATTCGGTATCTAGTGAGGGCCTACTTTCTAGCTCATAGATAGAGCCTTATTGCTGTGTCTTTATATGGCAGAAGGGGCGAGGAGTTTCTCTGGGGCCTCTTTTATAAGGGTACTAATTCACTCATGCTCCACCCTTATGACTTAATCATCTCCCCAAGGCCCCACTTCCTACACCAGCACCTTGGAGCTTAGGTGAATTTTGTAGGGGCACACACATTCAGACAACAGCACCAGTCTGAAGACTTTTAAGTCACGAGGAGCACTTCCATATACATTCTCTAAGCCATTAGAAGCTCCTGCTGATTTTTTTCAGGGGAGTGGAATGACACCATCTGTTTGGGGAAGATCCTCTTGGGGCAGTACTAGATGCAATGGGTAAGCCCAGAGGCTGGGAGGGGATGATGGGTGTGTTGCAATAACCCACACAAGAGGTGATAATGACTTGATCTTGGGCAGCTATAAAGGGTTAGAGAAGAAGGGACAGAGTCATTAGGGAAAGAGGATGGGCACATCTTGGGCAGGAAAGAAAAGGGAAGGGCTTTTTCTGACCATAATATAGCCCCCTGAACCCTTGCAGTACAACCTGGCTACCCCACACTCTTGGAGGAGGTTTGGCAGAAGACATGCTGATGCTTCTCTTCATTTGCTGGCCTTTTAACTGTGCTCAGAGCCATGGAGTCTTCTCCCTCTCTCTCTGATTTACTATATTTGGATGATTTTCCTTATAATGGCTGTCATAGTCATAACTATAATAATTATAGTGACAATAATAAGATTCTGAATGACTCCAGAGCTTTTCTTCTGAGGAGGCTAATATGTGTGAGGTGGGTGTGGGAGGGGTCCTGGCAGAAATATGATTTTATTCAATTTGCTGGAAAACAACCCTTGGTCGTGTGGAGAGAGTACCTAGCCAAGAGGGAAGTGTGTCTGGCCTTTGAAACATGGACCTGTTCCCAGATGAGAACACAAGTCCTGTGTCAGGAAGGACAAGGAGCCTCCTGCTGCCTGGTGGCATCTACTGAATGCAGGTGGGTTGGCAGTGATGGAGAAGGATGCTCTAAAAGCTTCTCCTTCTTCCTCATCTCTGAGAAATCTTCCCGGGTCTCCAGTAGAGAATGACCCTTCCATTCCTACCTTTGGCTCTCCTATTGTTTGGCCATGCAATTAGTCTTTAATAATAATATATAATATAGTGTAGCATTTTATGAATTACAAGGTCTGTTTGAATTTATTAACTTATTTAATCCTCTTAACCACAAAGGCTAGTATTATTTCATTCCCTCTCTACTAATATACTTACTTGTTTAACAAACTTGTATGAAGCATATAGTGTTAAATACTTAGAAAATAAAGCATGTGCAGTTCTGGGGGGGGACTGGGCCTCAAACATGGTACTCAGGATAAGTGACTGTCTTAAGGTCTAAGTGGTATGCAAACTCAGATCTTTTTTCAAGTTGATTGCTATTTTCCCTGTTCCACACACTGCTATTCTAATTTTTAACTGTGTAAATTATTAAATTTGAGCACACGTTTCAAATATTTGCTTTGTTTTCCCAAACACTTGGGAAAAATCTATACAAAAAATAAAGGACTTGGAAGGCTGAGTGGAAGGATCGCTGGAGCCCAGCAGGTTGAGGCTGCGGTGGCTGGGAGCGTGCCACTGCACTTCAGTCTGGGTGACAGAGTGAGACTTTGACTCAAAAAAATACAGAATAAAATAAAATAAAATAAAGGACGTTCAAACTGCAATTTCTTGTCACTAAAGCCTATTTGTGGTAAGGAATGTGCACGTTTGTTGTATACCCCCTATTATATTTAGCAACATGGTTAGGCCTATAGTAGTTGATGAATAAATATCAGTAAACCAGCAGTTCCTCACTCTTCAGCGTTAGATGACTTTCTCTCAAAACTTTGGTCCTGTCCTCATCTTTAAAAGTCTTCCAAGTTATTTATTTTTGAAACACTTGGAATCTTTTCTTTTAAATTATTTTACAGCCAGTTTTAAAATAATAACCAATATTTTAGAAGACTATTAATGCATCCACCATAAAGTGAGAACAATTGAGACTAGATAGGAGCAGTTTAAAGTCCTAACCCTCTTTTCAATGGTCCAATGGTTGGTTTTCACTTTATGTGGGTTCTTTAGATGAATATGAAAGGGTGGAAAGCCAGATGTGTCTTGCGCTGACAATTTCTCTGTGTGGTCTCAGTGGGAGACGCTGAGGAACCCTCGATTGACTAGACACATGCTGTCACCTTGTGGTAGGATTTGATATCTTCTGGTCTTTTTGCATCTGTGCCTTACTAGGGAAAAATGCATCCACTGAGTCTGTGTATTTGCGGAGTGTCAGTTGGACTCCCAGGTACTAGGTGCTGTGGGTATCCATGAAAGAAAAGACAGAATTTTTGTCCTCTTGGAGCTTACATTGTGGAGGGTGTGGTGGGGGGAAGGGTTGGGGAGATGAGCATTACATAAATACAAAACATAAAAGACAAAAAAACTTCTGATAGTGTTATAGACTATGGCAAGAAAGCAACAGGATGTAATGGAGTGAATAGGGAGGAGACCCACTTCAGCTGGGGTGGCCAGGGAAGGCCTCATGAGGAAGGCACATCTAAGCCCAGAACTGAATGATGCGTAGGCATCAGGTCCCTTGATGAGAGGTCTCCAGGAAGAGGGAGCAGAATGAAGGCCAGGACACCTCTTAGTCTGCAGGGGAGACAGCTTCTGTGAAAGTGGAGAGGCAGGCAGGGTTGAGTCATGCGGAGCCTTCTAGGTCATCCCACTTGCGATCGAAACCACTGGAAGGTTTAAAGAAGAGATGAGCTAGTCTTAAGTGACACGTGAGGCTCTTTAAGGTTGTGTGTGGACTTTCTCTTAAATTCAACAGGCAGGTGCCAAGGGCCATGCTTGGAGCTTCCTCAGGAACTGCAAGCAAGAATTTACTCACTGTTTAACTGCATGTTAGCATCATCTGAGGAATTTTACGAAATGCTGTTGCTTGGGCCCCACTCATGAGCAATTAAGTCAGAAGAGCTGCAAATGCGGCCCAGGCCTTGGAATTTTGTCCACCTTTTCTGCATGATTCTAGGACACCGTAGAGCTGAGAACTGCTACGTGTTGGGAAACCTCAGTCTGACTGTATTTACCACAAGGGAGGCAGGAGAGGTGCAAAAAAGGTGCAGACTGGAGGGAGTCAGAACAGAGGCAGATTGGTGGCTCTGGGGCAGGTTTGTGGGGTCACTCTGGTGGACGCCCATGGATCCATCCTGCCTACATTCATGCTACCCTAACCTGTCTAGTAGATTCCTCTTCTTTCCTCAGCAGTCTCCAGTCAAAGCTGCTGCATACAAACCCGAGGCTTTCGAATTTTTGGAGGCTGATCTTACAAGGGCATACCCTAGCAGGCGCCAGGCTCCGTGCAGATAAATCTTCAGCACTCTCAGGATCAATCCCACCCCAAAGGGGCTTAAGCAAAGAGGAAATTGATAAACTCAGGAGACGGAAGAGTTTAGGGGTGTGGTTTCAGGTGTGGCTTAGTCCTGAAACCAATCACTAGGGGAGTGCAAGTCTTTGATTGGTTGAGCCTGAATCACGTTTGACCAATGGGAACGGGATGAAATCAGTACCGTTGTCATATTATCATTGGGAGAAAAGGCCCTAGAGAGCAGAACGCTGTAAGAAAATCATCAGCCAGCCGGGTTTGGTGGCTCAGCCTGTAATCCCTCGCTTTGGGAGGCTGAGGTGAGTGGATTGCCTGAGCCCGCGGGTTCGAGACCCGCCTGGGCAACTTGGTGAGCCCCATCTCTACAATAAATAAAAAATTAGCTGGTCGCGGTAGCGCGCGCCTGTAGTTCCGGCTACTTGGAGGGCGAAGGATCGCCGGAGCCCAGCAGGTCGAGGCTGCGGTGGCCGGGAGGGGCCACTGCACTCTAGTCTGGGCCATGGAGTGAGACACCAACTCAAAAAAAAAAAAAAAAAAAAAAAGAAAAAAAGAAAAAGAAAAGAAAATCATTAGCCACTGTTATACCAAAATTAGAGCCAACAGATGTTTGTATGATCTAACCAGCCCACGTTTTCTGCAGTGGCCATATAATATGGAGCAGGAATGTAGAACTTATTCTCTTCCTTGTCTCATTGATCAACTTGGGTACCTGGAGGCTGGGCTTGGAGATTTTGAGACGTACTGATGCCGGAAACTTGTGTTGGTTGAAGGATGGGAAATGATACTTGTGGTTGTAAGTAACATACAGGACAGTGACTGTCTTGCTTGCTTCTCCCCATGCTGCTTCCACCCCCAAATAATAATTCCTTGGGAAATATATACTCATCCACAGCGACAAGCAGTGGAGAGAGAAGAGACTAGCCTCCATCCCCACCTCCTCCCATGGTTGGGGTGACTTATAGACACTTTTTTTCCTTTTAAAATAGGCTTTGTTTTTAGAGCAGTTTTAGATTCATAGCAAAATTGAGTAGAAGGTACAGAGATTTCCCATTTACTCCCTGCCCTCACCCCACAGTCTCTCTATTACCAATATTCCACACCAGAGTGATGCATTTGTTCAATCCATACACCTACATTGACACATCCCTATAGCCCAAAATCCATAGTTTACATTAGGGTTCGCTCTCAGTGTTGTGCATTCTATGGGTTTTGGACAAATGTGTACTTATATATCTCTTCATTTTAGAATTATACAGGGCAGTTTTACTAACCTAAAAATAATCTATGCTCTGCCTGTTCATTCTTTCCTGCCCCCTTTCCTCTATCAATCTCTAATCTTTTTTTAACTGTCTTTATATTTTTGCCTTTTCCAGGATGCCATATAGTTGGAATCATATGATGTGCATTATTTTCAGACTAACTTTTTTCACTTATGTATATGCACTTAAATTTTCTCCATGTCTTTTCATGGTATGGTAGATTTTTTTTTTTGTACTGAATAATATTTTCTGAATGTACCCGTTTATTGATCCATTTACCTATTGAAGGACATCTTGGTTGCTTCCAAGTTTTGGCAATTATGAAATATCTGTGTGCGTATAAGTCTTCAGTGCCTGTGGGGATTGTGCAAGGAGTACAATTGCTGGATCTTATAGTAAGAGTGTGTTTAACTTTGTAAGAAAATGCCAAACTGTCTTCCAAAGTGGCTGTACAATTCTGCATTTTCATGAGCAATTAATAAGAAGAGCTCCTGTTGTTCCACATTCTTACCAGTATTTGGTGTTGTCAGTGTTCTGGATTTTGGGTATTTTAAGAGGAATGTAATGGTACCTTGTTGTCTTAACTTGCAATTCTCTAATGGCATATGATGTGGAGCTTCTTTTCATATGTTTATTTGCCACCTATGTATCTTCTTTGGTGTAATTAAGGTCCTTGTTAAGGTCTCTAGCACATTTTAAAATCAGGTTGTTCATGTACTTTTTGTTGAATTTTTTAGTGTTCTTTGTATATTTTGGATAATCGTCTTCTGTCAGGTGTGTCTTTTGAAAATATTTTCTCCCAGTCTATGACTTGTCTTCTCATTCTATTGATGTAAACACTTTTTATGTAAGTTGAACTAGTCCTTTTTTCTTAGTCATTGATACTGTCTTTGTTGCTAGGGGATATGGTGTAAGCAGGAACTGATTGGGTAATGGACTGGGACTGGATTGGGTAATGGTGAGGTGCTTTGCAGAGTTTATGAGCAGAGGAAACAGGGCACATTTCTGTACCAGCAGCTAGAGTTATCAGACTGAAAAGTCATGAGCAGGGAATAGTTGATGGAGGTGGCAGCATGTTGACCATGGGCTGAGCCAGGTCTGAATTAATGCAAGAACACTAGCATAGGGGCTACGACAGAGTGAGGGTTCAAGATGTCATTACTGGCGAATTCCTTATTGCTGGAAATCCTTAGGACTTCTGAAATGCTTTTGGCCTTGACTAAAATATGTTTTTCCTGCTAAATGTCTATGAATCTAGAATTGAGATCAAGAAAAAAATCAATATTGAGAAATTTCAACTTGGACCAGGCAGTGGCTCAAACAAGTAGTGTATTGCTCAGTTCAGGTTTTCAAGTTAAATATAAAAAGAAGAGAACATAAAAAAACAGAAAGATGGAAGGAAGTAGGAAGCTCAAAGAAGGGCAGGGAAGGAGGGAGGCAGAGAGATGTGGAGGGAGAGAAAGAGGGAGGAAGGGAAGGATGAACGGAGGGATGGAGCATAAAAGGAAGGAAGGAGTAAGTAAGCAAGTGAAATAACAATAGGGGGAAATGAAAGGACGTAACATGGAGTCAATATACTCAATGAACAGTTATTTTAACATTGCTTAGCTTTGTCATGTTTTTCTGGTAGTTCACTTTAATTTAACCTCTAATCATGAGCCAAGGACAGAACTGGTTTCTCAGAAGTAGCTATCAATAATTCTTTTGCAATCCCTCCCCGGTTTGTTTTGTACTAATTCGCTTTTCTACTTCAAGTATTTGCCTCGACCCATAAGACCCATGTTGGTGTTCTCCACAATCCAGACAGACTCCACCACCATGGCAGCAATCATGTGGCCTGTTGCCTGCTGTCCGTCACCTGACATCAGTACCTGCGCTTACCTGCGCTCCATGAGGAATGGAGCAGATCACAACCCAATCACCTTAATGACCTGCCCCCATCAAAGGGAAGGGATAAAAGGCAATCAACTTCAAACAGCAGTCCCCATTGCTTTGTTAAACTCTGGTGTGTCCATATGACTTTTTGAGCTATGGCCACCATGTTTTCTAGTCTTGGCCCCCTCCCCTACCTTGGGGAGGTAAATATCTCCTCTCTCGTCTCTTTCTTTAATTTACCTTCTAAATAAAGTCTATTTTCTCATCTAACTTCTGTGCAATTCTTTGCATCTTTCTCGTGGCACCAGACTGCACACCAGACACACCCCATTGGGCCTGACTTAATATTTTGGAGACCCCAGATATATTTTATATCTAACAGGAAGGAAGAAAAAGAGGGAGAGAGGGAAGAAGGGAGGGAGAGTGAGAGAGAAGAGAGGAGGGACAGAGGAAAAAAGGAAGGAAGGAAGAGAGAAATAAAAAGTAAAGAAAAGAAAGGAAGAAATGAGAGAAGGGAGAAAATCAAGCAGTCAGGGAAGCAAGAAGTTAAGAAAGATTTTTATGGCACATTTTACAGATGCAGAAGTGTATGATTTAAAATTTAAAAAGGCAAGTGCAGCAGGACACCTGGAGAATCCTTGTCCCCACATCCCTGCAGTCCCACCTGGCTCAGCCTCACTGCATTGCCTGAGTAAAGAAAAGAGGCCAGGTAGAGGAGAGTTTGTCAAAAACCCCAAACCAGCTCTAAAGAATTAGTTTCTTGGACATGAGACAATTAGAGCCTCAGATGCAAACTGAAAGTCATTAACAACTGGATAAAGGTAACAGGGAGCAGATTTGCAGAATTAGGGAAAGAGACCAAGCAGAAAGCAAATAACTTAATTTCCATAATTCAGACAGTCACTCAATTTAACAACCAGATTGAGGGCCTTGAAAGTTTGTCACGGAGAAATAACTCCGGTGTAAGAACTCCTAAGGAAAAGAAAAATGGAAAGAACCACAAAATAATTTTGTTTGGGGGAAAAAAATTTTTGCAAAATAGCCAGATTTGTAAAACCATTGTCCTGTCCAGTTTGCCCTGCATTGGAAGAGAAGTCCAATAAAACATAGGCACAGCAGAGGGCTGAGGGACATTACCACGTGGTATCCTGTTCCTCAGCTGGTCCTCTGTGGTTGTCCTTTCCCATTGTCTGTTCTGCTGCTGGTTCCAACCTTGTCTGCCCCATGATTCTAAATGTTGGAAGAGAATTCCCCTGCAATCATAACTCCTAAGTTGACATTTTGATGGCTCCCAAGCCTTGCTGCGGCACCTCTAGAGATTTGATTCCTGTGATCTCTGGTGCCATCTAGGCACTAATATTTTTAAAAGCCTATAAGAGCCGGGCTCGGTGGCTCAGCCTGTAATCCCACGTCTTTGGGAGGCTGAGGTGAGTGGATTGCCTGAGCCTGTGGGTTCGAGACCCGCCTGGGCAGGCGAGACCTCATCTCTACAATAAAAAAAATCAGAAAATCAGCTGGGTGTGGTAGCGCATGCCTGTAATTCCGGCTACTCGGAAGACTGAGGCAGAAGGATCGCCGGAGCCCGGCCACTGCACTCCAGTCTGGGCAACCGAGTGAGACTTCAAGTCAAAAAAAAAAAAAGAAAGAAAAAAGCCTATAAGCTGAGTCTACAGTGCATTGAGAATGTTTCTAGCTCTCTGAGGAGGACTGCTCTTTAGAATTCACAATTGCTATAGTTCAGGGACCTTGGTGGCATTTTCTGAGGGCTTCCTCAGAAGATGTGTGAAGAGGTACTTTCTTGTATTACACCTAAAAGGGGTCTCATCCTGCTGGGTCCATGAAGAGTCTCCCCTGTTTCCTACTGAGAGTTCCTCCAGAGAAGTCCTGTAGACAGAAGCTGGGACAACTGTTTTTTTTTGGTTTGCTTGTTGGTTTTAGATGGGGTCATAGTGCAACATCAAATTCTAGCACCTAAAATGAACATATTAACAAGGAAAATGTATATCCAATAAGTTCATCATCTCAAATTTGAAAAACAAGGCATTAAACTATCTGGAGATGATGAATACACCAGAGATAAAATCAATAACCATGTAGGAAAGGCAATAGCAAGTATAAAATATGTAACATTAATTCAGACTTTAAAAAGAAAAATAAAATCCTACATGGAACACCTAACCAAGTAATTAAAATAGGTAGAAAATCAACAAATCAGTCAGCCCTTGCAAAAGACTAATTGTAACAGTGAAAAAAAAATCAGAAAAATATGGAAACAAAGTAGAATTAGCCCAAGAATGGAAACTGAGATTTGATTCTTTAAAGTATGACTAAAATAGTCTGGCTTGACCAATCAATGTGAAAGAGAAGGAGTATTATGAGAATATTAACTTGCTTTTAAAAAGCAATTATCATCATTTAAAAAGACAATTATCACAGAAAAAAACATATTTTTCCCAATATTATATACCAGTTCATGCAACTGTAACTGCTATGAACTATTGTGCAAATTAGATCAAACCATTTAAGAATCCAAGCTGTTAGAAAGTTCAGCCCATAAAAAAGACATCCCAACGTCGAGTTCTCAAGAGTGGGAGAGACCAGTGCCTGAGTATCATGTGCTGGTGCTGCCATTCCCTCCCTCGCTGATGAGGGTGCTGTTGATCACCGTCTCCTCCTGTCTGATGGCTGTTGGTTTAGGTCTTCATACTGGTCAGCGGGGTTCTATGAAGGAGGGCCAGTGGTGACTTCATTTCTGCAGTGCTGCTTTCCATCTGTGCTCCTCCCTGGCTTCCTGAAGCCTGAGCTCCTTACACCCAGTCTTCCCTGTCATGCACCCAGCCTCTCCCCAACAGGCCCACACAGTCTTCTGTATCCCAAACGTTGTGTTCTCTTAGTTGAATCACTTAGGAACCCCAGTCATTGTCCTTGTTCATACTCTCAGATATTCTAATGACTAGAAGCCACTTTCCTCATCCACCACAGCCTTCTGTCTAATTCTCCAATGTTGTTTTTTTAGTTTCCAAGTTTTCTCACATATCTGGCATTTAGTTCCTTTGATCTTTCCACACCACTCAGATCCTTCAAACACAAGTAGCTGTTTACTGACATTTAGGTCACTGATTCTTTGAAAATATTGACTCATCCTTCCATGAATAGACAGGTTGACTCCATATTTTCTTGTCTGATCAGAAATAAGAACTCAAAAAACCATTACAAAAAGTCTGTTGTCCAGTGCACCATGGGAACTATTATTATAGAAGTCCTGATTTCTGGAAGTTCACAATCTTGAATAGGATGTGGCACATGTATATAAAACAACTACTACAGAAATATAACTCAAAAGTATCAATCAGCTTACAAGTTCCTTGAGATTTCAGAGGAAGAAGAGAGTGGCAAGAGGACTCAAAGGCCTAAACTGGGTTTGGACAATTTTTATAATATTTTAAAAAAATTTAGTAGTTAAAGGATGGGATTCCAGACAGATGCATAGGCAGAAGATAGTTGAGGTAGCAAGGGTTGAAGTGGCTCTCCATAAGTACATTTGCTAACATTCTTTCAACACTTAAAAAAAGTAATATGCCTATATAAGAGTCTTTAATACTGTAATAAAAGACATTAAAGGAGATCTCGTAAAACAAAGATTATCTGACCTGAAGAGAATTCAGTCAAAGGACAGCACATGTATTGGCTTTCATTCCATTACCAATCAATGGTGAGGACTCTGCCTCTTGACATAAATTGTCCCAGGTAACTTTTCTGTATTCATCTTGGTGTCAGTTAAGCAAAATGTGAGCCCAAAAAACAGAAAACTGAAAAGAAAGAAAGAAAGAAAGAATCATGAAGTGCTTCTAGGGAACAGTGTGCAGGCAGGCCCTTTTTTCTTGGGTAAAAGTTTTCATGAGGGAATAACAGAGCAGAAAGGAGTGTTTTGTGACCACCATTTTAATTTCATTGAATTTGACTCCATGAAAATGAATTTTCATTTCAGATACTGTATTTTTAGCTGTGAAATTTTCATTTTATTTTCATTTTTATTATTACTATTTCGGTTGAGATTTCCCCATGTGTTTTACTCACTATATCCACACTTTCCTTTAAATCCTTGAACACACTTATTATACTGTTTAAAAATTCAATTTTTTTTTGCTAATCAAATGTCATTTCTGGGATTATTTCTACAGATTATCTTTTTCCTTGGTTGTGGATCACATTTATCTACTTCTTCATATGTCTGGTCATTTTATATTGTGTGCTGGACACTGTAGATGCTATGTTTTTAGAGTCTTAATTTTATTTTTTAAAAGAGTATTGGATTTTATTAACTTACTGGTGGATAAGATTGATTTTACTGAGCCTAGGTTTTAGATTTTATTAACGCTAGTCTGAAGTTTCCCTTAATCTATGTCTAGAGAATCCTTATTCTTAAGTCATAGCTTTTTCTGGAATCTAAATTGAATGTCCAGGGTTTTCAGCAAGATCTCTTTACTCTAGGTGGTAAGAACTCCAAAGTTCTCCAATACATGTGATCTCTGGAATCTCTGTTTAGCTTCTCATTCCCTTTTCCCCAATGGTTGTTCTTTGCCAGGCTTTGGCATTTGACCAAAGATTCAAGATAACTCGTGCAGATTTCTGGGGCTCCTTTGACAACTTTATCTCTTTGTTACCTTAATGCTCAAAATCTAGCTACTTTGCCAGCCCTTCCCTCTGATCTATGGTTCCTCCACCCAGAAAAACTGCTGCTCTCTGAGTTCTACTCCTTTGAGCTTCGTTTTGAAAAAAATGCCCCTAGACTGGAAGCTAGAGTGAATGTAGGACTTACATTGAGTATTTTTCTTCTCTCAAGGATCACAGCCCTGCATTGTCTTTTGTACAATGCCCAAAGAACAGTTATTTATATATTTTGTTCGTTTTATAGTTGGTCACAGGAGGAGGGTAAGTTTGATACTTTTACTCAAGGTCAGGAGTAGAAGTTACTTGATTCTAAAACTCTTCTTGTGACACTGGTACTGCATTTCCAGCTACCATAGTGCAAGCAGAATTTTCATGAATAGCAGTGCTTCCTTCTTTGAGGTTTCCAGCAGAGATCTGTTCCCTTGCAATGGTTCACGAATACCAGTTATCACCCTTATTTCATACCAATTGGGGACTAGTAATGTCTGACAGTAACTGGGAGACCATATTCCACTCTAGGCTTTTAGAGAGACATGGGCCACCCACAGCTCAACCAGGGGAAAATTGCTAGGACCTGCAGGTGCTCTGCTTTGTTGTGGATCTGTAAATACATATGGGTATAGTTAAACTAATTTTACCTTATGCATTCATTGTGATTATCACCAGCCTTTACTCTGTCAGCAAAATATTTTTAGTGATAATTATTCTCTTCCTTGCTATTTCTAATTCTTGCATTAAGTATGTAATGATGCTGTTTATGTGGGTTCTCTATTCTTATAACTGCGAGCTCCCTGTTCATCTTATTCTATTTTATGTTCTCATCTTTGAGCTTTTTAGTTTTGTGAATTAAATTCTTGTTAGTTTATGCTAAAGTGTGAAACACGTGAAGAATTTCCTTCAATTCTTTGTGGTATTATCCACTGGGTGTAGTAGCCATAGTGCCTATGATCCATAGTACTTTTGGGGTCCCAAGAAAGTGCTCTAATTTTTATTTATTTTAAGATCGGAGAAAACAAAGATAATAATATTGAATATACAATACTAAGTGCATGTTGGGTTATATTATTGTTCTTTACCAGGCTTTGGTATTTGACCAAAGATTCAAAATAACTCGTGAAAATTATAGGGACTCCTTCTCTGGCAACTCTTTTCTCTCTGTTATCCTAACCCTCAAAATCTAGCTACTTTGCCAGCCTGTCCCTCTGATCCATGCTTCCTCCACGCACAAAAAACTGCTGCTCTCTGAGTCATACTCCTTTGAGCTGCATTTTGAAAAAAATTATACAGATTAGGTCATAAAACGTATTTTTGAATATTGTTTGCATGAAGGAAGTAGCCCACAGAGCCAAAAGTTCCTAGAACCCACAAAAGTCATAAAGTGACCCTGATTATCATACCTAACAAAATTGACATTAATATCATTTATTGCCTTGTTCATAACTAAAGTTCCCCAGTGATATTGAAATGGTTGTTTTATAATTGATTCAATAGCATCGGGAACCAAATAAGGTGACACACTACCACGTTACATTTGGTTTTCATGACTCTTGAGTCTCTAGTCAAGTCTGAACCCCTTCTCCGCTCCCTCTCAGGCCCCTGCCATTGATATGTTGCAGACGTTGGGCTAATTGTCCTAACCAAGTTAGTTGTTCTACTACCTAAGTTTGTCTATTTGCTTCTTTGTGGGGTCAATTAACTTCTTTCTCCGTTTCCTGCATTTCTTGCAAGGGAAGTCAGCTCTACAGGCTTGGTGAATCCATGTGTAACTTCTGGGCTAAGGATGCTTTACGGAAGTTGAGACATGCTTCATGACTCTTCACACAGGAGACTCCCAATGTCTGTTACCCCAATTTTATTGATGGTATGACTAATTACATTTGGGTGGTGACAGATAATGATATAATGCATGAATATTGTTGCCTGAACATTTTTAAATCAGGCTTTGAAGAGGGTAATTTTAAAAAATTTCATTCTTGTGACAGCAGTTCTCCTCATCATCTAGAACTATTTTGTTCTTACAGTTCACACAGAAAAGTTATGATAAGTGCTTATTTTTTCCTTTAAATTGCCATTTTTTTTTGAGTCAATGTCTTACTCTGTCATCCAGGCTGGAGTGTGGTGGCGCCCTCACGGCTACCACAGCCTTGACCTTGGGCTCAGGTGATCCTTCTGCCTCAGTCTTCCAAATAGCTGGGACTACAGGCAGACACCACCATGCTCAGCTAATTTTCTAATTTGTTATAGAGACAAGGACTCACCAAGTTGTCCAGGCTGCTCTCAAATTCCTGGGCTCAGGTAATCCTCTTGCCTAGGCCGTCCAAAGTGCTGGGATTATAGATGTGAGCCACCACGTCTGGCTAAATTGCCAATTTTTATATCAAGCAGTTGGTGTACTGATTGTTTTCATTGCTATATAATGGATTATTTCTATTTTATGCTAAAAAATCTTAGATGTAATAGCAATCTAATAGCAATGAGTTGTCCCAAACCAGCATGTGTTTCTCTTAATACTAGTTTCCATTAAAATAAATCAAAGTTACTTAAAAGATAAGCAATCAAGTTTCCTTAAAAGAATGCCTAAAACAGGTCTGGCAAGGCAGAAAGCTAGGAAGTTATCAAAGAGTAATGGACTTGAGTCAAAAGGACATAGGGGTTCTCATTGGCCAAAAATAGAATATGAACATCAGATAATAATAAGGAAAACAATCAGTTAAAACAAATTGACTATATGAAATCTATGGACTCATTGTAGGCAGGGAATGAGAAAGACACACACACACACACACACACACACACACACACACACACACACAGCAGAAAGGGAGAGAGGAACCATTTTAGATAGTACCACATTTCCCCTCTGTAGGAGTTACGCCATTTCGTATTACTTCCAGGAATGTATTAGTTCCTATTTCCAAACAAACTTACAAATAGAATGAATTATTTAACCTTAACTGGTGAGAGTTGGCTTCTTGTAGTTTTAATTTGCACTTTTATGAACAACTTTTCTTATGTTCAAAATTTGTTTTCAATTATTTTCCTATGAAATCTCTGTGCATATAATTTTTATTTTTTCAATAGATTGTTAGTATATTTCCACATAAATTTATAAGAACTATTTATATTAGAGATAGTTGCCCTTTGTCTATGATGTAAATTGCAAATATATTTTCCCACTTTCTCACTTGCCTTCGACTGTGATTGTAGTCATTTTTGTCGTGCAAAATGTTTTTCTTATAAATTTTTGGTTTTTGCTTTTGCTTTTCTTTAATGTAGATAAAAATTGCTTTTGAATTTTGTGTCATTATTTGTTGGATGACTTCTTGACTTTCTTCCCAGCTCATCTGAGAACTTTTTGTTTTCTTGTTGAGCTATAAGATGACCACTGGGTATTTTGTATTCCTCTGAGGAAAAAGCAGAGCAGCCTCTGATAATCAAGAGCTGACCTGACTTTAGAAGCTGGACATTGGTGTTCCCTTGTGAACATAAACAATTTCAGAGAACATCTGTATCAGATAAGACTACTTTGTTCCCATACTAATCAGGACAAAAACAAGACAACTGCATAATCATGTCTGAGCACAGACAAAGCATGAACATTGTCCAAATCGCCACCTATTTCTTTATCCCACCTAGGATGAGTGGTGCTTCTTCCTCACTAACCACAGCTCTAACCTTCTTCACCAGTGACAGCTTTAACCATTAAAATTTAAGATCATTGTATGTCCTTCTAGGTAAGATTTGTTAAGACCCCCTAAAATCATATAATTACTCCTGCTTTCCAACAAAATCCAATCCAGAACAATGCATTTCCTTATCCCTTTCCAAATCATCACCTAATACAACTCCAAGTCCTCTAAGCCCTTTCTGACATCCTCTTAGGTGAAACTTCACAGCTCTCTGTAGCGTGTATCCTCCCTCACTTATTCAGTAATAAACATGCCTTATTCAGGTGCATTCCTGGTGGTGCCTGACTGAAGGGCATTAACATCACCCTGGTAGTCCAAGGGAAAGGGGAGGTGGTAGAGCGAAAGACCAGCTGAAGGGTCTGAGGGTTGGTTAGAATACTTAGATGCAGATCATTCTTCTAGGTGTGAGGACCTTGAGGACTGCCCTGGGCATTGTCTTGTTTCCTAGTTTCCTGTGTAGCCTTGACTTCTGTTAGAGAAAGTCCACCCACAGTGGACTTCTGCCTTGTTTCTGGTCTTCCTTCCCAGCGTCTATTTCCACAAGTTACCAGCAAGGAGAGAAACAGATAAGGATGCCTTTCAGTGTCAGTTTGCTTTTCTATGCTTTTGGGTAGATTAGTGAAAATTTGCAGGATTTGGAGGTGGCTACAAAAGATGGGGCTGAAATGTGGGTTAGGAGCTAACTGCTGTTGCTCTCTCTTTTACTCTAGATATTCTTGTTTTTCCTCCATGGAAAAACAAGTTTCTTTATTGTATTTGGTTATTTCTCTTTCCTTCTTTGATTGCTTTTGGTCATTTTTTTATTGGCCTTTAAAATTTGGGTAGTACTGGGGTAAGAAAATTCTGCAATGCTGCTTCTTTCTAATACTGAAGTCACCTTCTCCACCTACTCCTATCATGCTTCCCCATTTGAAAATACATAAATATAACTCTTTACTGGTAATTGTCTTTTCTCTTTTACTTTTTCTGCAGACCCTGCAAGTTATCCTTTTAATTTATGCTTTTGGAAACAAAGTCAGTTCCTTTGTCTGCCTCAACATATATCCTCTTCAGGTGTGAGACAGATTCCTAACTGAATGGAGAGAAGATTTTAAAATATTGAAAAATTTGTAATAAAATAAATATCTTATTGCTGTCTAGTTATGTAAGTTTTGTTTTGCTCCAGTAGTAACGTGTGTTCATTTGTAATAGTTTATTGTTCATGTCATGTGGTCATTGTCTCATGCTTATGGGGACCTCTATTGAGGGGTAGCTCTGCTTGTAAGTAATTTTGTTGATGTCCCCACCTATTGAGGGGTAGAACTGTTTGTAAGTAATTTTGTTGATGTGCTGAATAAAAACTGGTTTCCTAGTGTCTTAATCTGTTTGTTGCTGCTATAACAGAATATCTGAGACAAGGTAATTTATATAGAGTAGAAAGTTATTTCTCACGGTTCTAGAGGCTGGGAAGTTCAGGAACAAGGTGCTGGTAGGTTTGGTGTCTGATGAGGGCTCCAGTCTCTTCTTGCAAGGTGGCACCTTTATAACTACATCCTTGGAAGGAGAGGAACTCTGTTTTTCACATGTCAAAAGAATGGAAGAGCAAGAGATTGCCTGCCTACTCCCACAAGCACTTTTTATAGAGACATAAATCCACTCATGAGGGCAGAGCCCTCATAACCTGACACCTCCCAAAGGCCCTGCCACCCAACACTGCTGGGTTGGGGATTTAGTTGCCAACACATGAATTTTAAGGGACACTGTCAGACCATAGCACCTAATACATTTTATCCTCTGAACGAGTCCTGTTCTTGGTAATAATGTCAAATGAGTCTACGTGCTCTTTCAAATGACCTTTCAACTAGCTGAAGCCCAACATTATATCCTGTGTCCTTTAAGCCTTGTCTTCTCCTGATTAAACATCTAAGCTGCTAATACTGACCTTTGTGTGACAAAAAAAAGTTTTAATCCTCTCAAAAACACTTTCTTTGGAAATTCTTGGTTTAAAATATTCACTCAGAATTACAGTGAGTAGTTGGTCTAAATAAAGAGATGTTTATGAATTCAGTCTACAACTACACTGTGCTGTTGGTTTGTATCAAGTTTGTGGTTAGTTAAAATCTCTACCATTAATATAGGTAAACTTCCACCTACCTATATTAATACGTTTAAAATGTTGAACTTAACTGTGGGATATTTTCATTGATCTCTTTTAGCTAATTAGTTTGTAAGTTTTCTGAGGGTCAGTGTTGTCTATTTCATTGTAGAACTTAGCACTGTGGTAATATTAAAAATGACTCGAAAGAGAAATCCCTGTATTGTTTATACCTCGCCCTCTTGTTCCTAATTTGTGATAAACACCTGGGCAGCTGAACAGATTGTTCCCGGGTGAAATTTTACTTTATTGTTGCTGAACACAGAACTAGAACATTTGGCACCCATCAAATGAGCAAGCCCTTTGTCTCTTCCACAATCTAGAGGAACACATGGAGAATCAATGAATTCTCACTCCCCTTCCCTGGCTGTGTGGATTCCGTCCTGTACCCTCCTGTCTTGGCTGAACTCACTGGTGCGGGAACTGCTCTGCAAGCTCAGAACGCACACATTGTCTGTTTCCTCCTGACTGAATTCTTGGCCAGTGCCTGTTCCTGCTCTACTCCTACCCGTGAAAAGAGAGAGCACACATGCACATTTGCACAGCACAGATTTTCTCCAGAAGGATACTTAGTCTGTTTGATGCTGCTGTAACAGAATGCCACAGGCTGGGTAACTTATACAGAGCAGAACTCTATTTTCTTATAGTTCTAAGGCCTGGAAAGCCCCCAAATCAAAGAGCTGGTAGGTTCACTGTCTAGGTGGGGGTCTGGTCTCTGCTTCCAAGATGGTGCCTTGAACACTGCATCCCCCAGAGAGGAGCAATGCCGTGTCCTCATGTGGCAGCAGCGGGAGGGCGAACTCCTTCCATCATCATTTTGTTGTTGTTGGGATCTCATGCTATTGCCCAGGCTAAAATGCAGTGGCATACTCCCAGCTTGCTGCAGCCTGACCTCCTGGGCTCAGACGATCTTTCCACCTCAGCACCCCGAGTAGCTAGGACTACAGACATGGTACCACAGCTGGCTATGTTTTTACATTTTTTTGTATAGATGAGGTCTCACTATGTTGCTGAGCCTGGTCTCAAACTCCTGGGCCCCGATGATTCTCCCACCTAGGCTTCCCAAAGTGATGGAATTACAGGCACGAATAACTACATCTATCCCATTGGGCCTTTTTTTTTCTCTTTTTGTGAGGTAGTCTCTAGCAACTAGGCTGGAGTGCAGTGGCATGCTCACAGCTACCACAACCTAGACCTGCAGGGCTCAGGTGATTCTTCTGCCTCAGTCTTCCAAGCAGCTGGAACTACAGGCACGTGCCACCATGCCTGGCTAATTTTTTATTTATTGTAGAGACAAGGTCTAGTCAAGTTGCCCAGGTTGGTTTCAAAACCCTGGGCTCAGGCAATCCTCTCACCTCTGCCTCCCAAAGTGCTGATGTTACAGGTGTGAGCCCACTGTGCCCAGCCCATTGTGCTTTTTTCTAAGGGTACCTAATCCCATTCATAGAGAGTATCCCTCATGGCCTAATCACTACTTACAGGCCCCACCTCTTAATACCCTAACACTGGTAACACTTGAATTTTGGAAGGGACACATTCAAACCATAGTAGATATTCGTGATACTAGAAACAATGGCTAATGCCAGAATGAGAAGCTGAGGGTTTAGGAAGTCTTACTTGCAGATTTTACATAATTTGTTCCTTTCCTCTCCTGCAAATCAATGAGTTAATTGAAATGGAAGAAAAGAAAGATGGATAATTGTGTCATGGGACAATGGACACCAATAACATAATGGGTGAAAACCATGGTCAAGTACATGAGAACGATGATACATTTTATGACATTTTGAAGTTCTAAGTGCTCACGAAGCCTTGACTTGTACGTTTAAAGAAAAAAGAAAAATGAAGACACATTTAAACAGAGGCAGATGACATTTCTTCTGTATTCAGCACCCACAAGACAGCACAAGTGCTCATCAACTAGCACAAGGATTATCATATTCCTTTATTCACTCATCTAACAAAAATCCACAATGGTTTCCTATGCTCCATGCATTGGGCTAGGTGTTTAGGACAGACAGAGGGAGGAATCAACATTTTATTAAAACAGTCTTTGCTTTCAAGAAAAAGCAACCATGACAAAGCAGGGACTTGTGAGGAGTGAAGGATGGCGCAGACTATCTCTCCAAGCACATCCTGCATTCCTGAAGCCTTCCTCCCCTGTACCCCCACCTCTTCCTGGTTTCCCTCTTACTCTTCCCAGCTCTCAGTTTAAAGGTGATTATCTGGAGCAGCCTTTCTGACCTCCCACGTCCCTCCGGTGAAATGTCCTTCTCAGTGCTTTCCAGGGCCCCGTGTGCCCCATCATAGCACATGACACTGTGTATCAACACGTGTCCTTTCAGTAGACCCTGAGCTCTGCTCATGGCTAAATCTCAGGGCCTAGCACAAGATATAGTTCTTAATTATTACCTGAATGAATGACTCGATGGTAGCTATTTAGGATGGAGAGAGAGCCCGTGTAGGAGAGGGAAGAAGGTGAGACTTGTCTTCAAACTGGTGAAGTCTTGCACGGACTCAGTCAGAAGACAGAACTGATCAGCTAGGTGGGCTTAATCAGAAATGCTATCATAATCAGAGCTAAACGAACCCATAACAGGTTAGACGAGGGAAGAGAAAGTCTTCCATTACAGGAATTTTTAGAGTGTAGCCCAGAAATGGGCGACATCAAGTGTGTGTTCGATGTTTTCTGATGCCAGAAATACAGAGATGATCGATCAGTAAAATCCAGAAAGGGCATGACAGTTTTTCCCCCATTTTTTTCTTTTTTAATTACAAAAGTGATACTAGTTCATAGTGGAGAGTTTTCTAAACATATGGCATTAAAAAGAGAAAAAAAATCCTATCAACAAGAAAATTAAAATCTTGGTCCGTTTCTTCCTTATCTTTTTAAATGGGTGTGGTTACTCTTGAAATATAACAATTTAAATTTATTTTGATATTTTACTCAAGAGAATATAAATCTCTCTTTCTTCATTATTCTAAGTTAATTTTATTTTTGGTGAAGATTACTGTTTAAAAGAACCGTAATACTCCCTGTCTTTAGATTTGGGGCTGGTATCTATTTTTTCCTCAATGTAAATAATTCTGAGATGAACAAAATAAATAGATTTCTAATAACTTGCAAGTGATATCATATGAATAACACTAACAAGAATGTAGCTTGTAGTCATAATTAGCCAACACAAGGTCTAAAAAATTACTTTTGTTTTGAGCATTCTTTCTTCATATATTTTATAGCATGTAAGAATATCCTTACAATTTTGCTAACAAATATTGTCACATTGGAAAAGGTGGCTTGCCCCTTTTGCCTCTCATAAGCATTGGTGATGGGGACAATGGAGCAATCCAATTCCTTCCCCTTGCCTCTGTCAGTTGTATGCGCAGGCCAGGAGTGCCCTCTAATGGCCAAATTAAAAATAAAGCAATAAAGTAAAACCTCAGTTATGTAACGATTGTACGTCTCCTTCTAGTGGCTTAAATGAATTAAGGCAGCTTTTCCAATCAATAGGTAATGTTGCTTAATTTATATTAATAGTCTCATGAGATGAAAAGCTGAGATGAATTTTAGAGATCAAGTAGTTCAACTTCTTCATTTGGAAAGGAAAAAACCCAAGGTTCAAAAAGGGAAGTGACTTGCCCAAGGCCACAGAGACTTTGCAAACAGAGTTTAGAATAGAACTCTGGTTTCCTGATGCCCTAGTTAATGTTTCCTCTTGGCCCAGGCCTAACCCAGATGCTGCAACTCTATCTTTGTTTTTCTCTCAGCAACCTTCTTGGACCGTGTGTGTGTGTGTGTGTGTGTGTGTGTGTGTGTGTGTGTGTGTGTGTATGTGTGTGTGTGTGTGTATTGGGGGGGGTTGTGTAGAGTCAGAAGGACTGGCATTAAGAATCCTTCCTCAGTGACAATATGAGCACCATATAAATAAGCTGCTACCCTCAAATGTGTGTCATAAAACTTCCCTAGCTGCACCCTGGCCACAACATGCCCCTGACTCAGTTTTTCTTCCTGATATTTTACTGGCACGGTTGCATTCACAACCAGCAGAGTCTTGCAGTCTTTCTCATGGATAATGACTCCAAGTCCCTCTGGACCCCCGGGGCAACTGAGGAGGAAATCTCAGCAGGGCTACTGCTGCCTTGTGTTTACCAGGACTGCAGAGGGGCTTCTCAGAGGCAGGGTCTCTCAAAACAAGGTGTACCATCATTTCTCATGCCTCTAGTTGCTGAAAAACACATCCTGCAACTTCTTACTAGATAGCATCATGTGGAAACAGTGATCTGCCTCAGTGACCTCACCCTTAACAAGAGTGTTTCCGTCGGGTACTAACAAATCCTAATGGGAGACTTATCCCAGGCCACAGTGTCCTCTGGGAAGAGCAAGCCGGGCAGTTCATCTGGAGGCTCACAGGTGGGCCTAAACAGAGTTCCTCGTAGGTTCCTGACCAGCTCGCTACCATACTCTATATCCAGTGAAACTTCCTCAAATGTCGGCTCACTGGGACAAAGAAGAATGAGAAGGGAAAGAAGAGAGTTTCTAGAAGCACAGAATATATTTAGTAAAAGAGGGAATGAGGCAGGCAGGAGGGGGATGAAGCAAGAAGAAACCCACGAAAGCAAAATGGGGAGCACTGTAAGAGGGGAGTGAATAGCAGCGTCCAACCCTGCAAGAAGAACGAGCAAGGTACAGGTGAAGACATTGAGGCTGGCAGCTGTGTGGGCCTTGAGGGCTTGGCCATGGGGACTTTGCAGTTTCTCTAAAGTGGTTAAGGCAGAAGTCAGGTCGTGGCAGGCTGAGGAGTGAAAAAATGGCAAATAGCTGATGCTGTGAGTGTAGACAACTCGCTCAGAGAAAAATCTTAAGTGAGAGAGACAAAGAGAACCATGTGGCAGCCAGTGGGAATCCCAAGCCAGAGAAAGGGGGTTGACATTTGACAGGAGGAGAGGTCAATGAGGAAAGGTCGAAGATGCAGTCAAAAGCAGGGTGATGCGTAGGGCACATCTGGAGGAACCACGGCGGAGGGACAGGCTGCTCTTGAGACAGGAGCGGTTGGAGGATGGGGGGTGCGGGGCATGTCCTCATCTCTGGAAAATGTCATACTCTTCTTTCTCACGAGGCCTAGCAGCAGCAGGGTGCAGGGAGGCTCATGGGAGTCTCCTTGTTTGCCCTGTGACCTGCCCAGCCTGGGCCAGCAGGGATGAGCTCTGGGGAGGAGCTGCCCAAAAGACTAAAGACTTCATCCTTGAATTGTGCTGGTTTCAGTTTCAATGTATTTCCTCAACTCTGAGCTCTCTTTTATCACACAGTTCTGTTGATGGCTTCAACTCAACTTTGGGAGTCTCACGTGGAATTCATTTTATTAAAACTTTTCTAGGTCAATGTTCTTGGGAGGGATTCCATCTATATTTCAGATGATGCTTTCTTCCAGGCATGTGCTGGCTATACTTTTCCAGCAACCTTCTTTTCCTATAGTGTGTTTTGAGAGGTGCCATTTTGCACTTGAAAAACTGGTGCAGGTCTTTCTAATGATGCTCTTGTCTCGTTGCAGCAAATCTTAAATTCCTTTCGGTTGTGTATCTGGGATGTGCTTGCCTTCTTTTCTGAGTTAAAGTTTGGTTTCTGTCTGCAGGGCTGTGTACAGGCTTCTCTTGCTTGGTCGCAGGGGAGCACTTGCAGGCAGCTATGGGCAGTCTCTTGCTGGGACCTCAGAGCCACCTTCCCTGCTCTGCTTATGTGAGTGAGTGCCAGCATTGCTCCAATGGAAGCATGTCCCTGGGGTTCAGACTCTTGCCTCAAGATCGTTGTAGTCCTGGGGATCCTCACTCCCAGAGAGACACCCTGGGCTGTTGACTCCGCAGGTTTCACCAACTCTCCTTTTGTCATTCGTCTTTGATTGTTGCATTTCACACCAGGCCCACTGGGGTGGGTGTGGAGAGGAACTTTTCATGGGGCTAGTGGGCATTCCTCCCAATACTGTGTTGGAGAATCTTGCCTATTTATGATCTATTTTGTCTCAACTGTGTGCAATTTTTGTTTATTTCTGAAAAAAGTTTTTCTGGGACTTTACGTTTGTTCTTTTTTTATCCTCTCCTTTCTTCAAATTCTGGAGACATGGAATCAAACTTTTTTCAGGATTATTATTTTTCCGTTGATAGCTTTCAGCACCAGGTGTTGTGCACTTTCCCATGAATCAAATGTGCCCATCTTTCCTCTAATAATCTCTACGTTTTCTGTCTTGGTTAGGAAGGTTCCCTTTCCTTTTACTTTCCTCTCACTAGTATCCTAAAAAGGGAAGGAATAAGCCCAACCAGCTGCCAATTGCCAATTATCTACCCATTACTCCTCTTAACTAAGATGACAGCAAGAAAAAGCCCTCCCCAGAGGCAGACCCTAACTTAAGGGCCTTCTGCTGGCTGTCAGGGTTCCACTTGTACCCTCCTATTCTTGTAATTTTATGTTTATGGGACACTAGTTCTGGTATCCACTTCCTTGGATGTAGCCAGGACAGGGAACCAGATGTCATGACCTACCAAGGTATAGACCCTGACTGGTGTTCCTGCAACCTGTTCTTTCTCTGATCCAGATGCTAATGTCTGAGGCACAGGGGAAGGGAGCATCACACACAGTAGTTTTCAGCCTACTTGGCATTGCTCAGTCTGAGCACCCGATACTGTCCCTCCATTTGCTGGTAAGTGAGAAGGAGGGAACACAGCTGGCCCCTTGTTGGGCTCCAGGCAGCTGAACCTTCCGGGCCCACCTGCTGCCACTAGCATCGAGTGGACACGGATGCAAAAAATAAGATTAGTAAAGGAGAGAAGATTTCCAGGAGGATCATAACTCACAGTCCAATCACAAAATAAGACTTGAGTCTCCCTTTATCGTTGATGACCCCAGAAGTTTCCTGGCTTCCCCTGTCATCCTATTCTGAGCACAGGGAAGTGGTTCTCATAATGCCCCACAGACTCGTTCCTCCAGGAACTTGGCTTTTCTTGGGCTCCTTCCACCACCCCCCTCTTCTTCCTCTTTTCCCTCCTCTTCTTTCTCTTCCAACTGGGGCAGGAAGGAGTGTTAAGGAGAGAGGGTGAAATGGGTTTCTCTAGTTCACTAGTAAGACTTGTCCATCTAGGATAGGGACTTCCTTGAGCCTGTCATCTTGGCTGGGTGGGGTGGGGTGAGCCAGAGGAAAGTACAGTCATCAGATGACTCCTGCAGGCAATACCCTATATCACCCAGTTATTTTAGGAGTCCTGGAAAGTCCTTCGCCTTTGCTCCTACATGTCCTCAAAGTCCTTGCTTTATATAAAATCTTTTTTGTATGATTCCTGCTGATGCTTTCCCCCCTTCCCACGATTCTGTATGAAAGTTTTTCCTTACTTGTTGATCAAAACGACTGTTGATCAGCTCCCCACAGTTCTAGGGCTCTCTAGGGCTTTGTGGCATGCTGTGTTTTTCTGTGCTGTTTTTTTTTTTCCTGTTGTGATCCACATCTCTCCTTTTCCATTGTGAGACTAGAGAGGCATTTTACCTCTTCTCAAGTGTGGGGAGACATCTCTTTCTTGGAATTAAATTTCAGAAAAGTTGGCTCATGTGCCAAGCCCTGAAGTGTCCATCACCTTAGCCTCTCTCCTCTCCAGCTTTATAGCTAACGGGACTTTGAGTCCTTGAGTTCATTTTAGAAGATTATAATTTACGATCCCATGGACCATCCCTAGACTGTTGAGTTGAGAGCATCTTGTGCAAATTTGCATATTTGAGTAAAAAGTTACACACACACACACACACACACACACACACACACACACACACACACCCCAACCTGGGTCTTCTGTAGACTGTTTCCATAGGAATTAATGACTTTAGTTTCATGATATCCGATCACTAAAGCAGCATCTTAAAAAAGGTGAATAAAAGATTTGGCAGTAGCCGGGCTCGGTGGCTCAGCCTGTAATCCCGCGCCTTTGGGAGGCTGAGGTGAGTGGATTGCCTGAGCCCGCGGATTCGTGACTCACCTGGGCAGGCGAGACCTCATCTCTACAATAAATCAAAAAATTAGCCAGGCGTGGTAGCACACGCCTGTAGTTCCAGCTACTTGGAAGGCTGAGGTGGAAGGATCGCCGGTGCCCAGCAGGTCGAGGCTGCGGTGGCCGGGAGCGGCCACTGTGCTCCAGTCTGGGTGACAGTGAGACTCCAACTCAAAAAAAAAAGATTCGGCCGTAACCCCTTTTCTTATCTAATAAGATAAAAGCCTGCACATTACAGGCTGAGGAACAGTCCTGTGTGGCTTATGGTTTCTACAACTCTCAGACTGTGCCTGGCTGGAAAGCCACCTGGGGCCGGGCTGCAACAATTCCTTTCATCCCTGTATTCCTGCCCCTTTGAATGTCACTTCCTAGTCCTCCTACCCAGTCTCCCCTTGAATCTGGGCTGCCCTTTGAATTTGCTTTGACTGATAGATGTGGCAGAAATGACCTTTAGTGAATTTTGAGCCTAGACCACTTTTGCTGTCTCAGAATTCTCCCTGAAGACCTTTGTGTGAGGAGCTAAGTCTGGCCACCTGGAGGTTGAGAGGGCATGTGAAGCAGACATAGGCTGCCTAGACCAACCAGCCAAGAGCCAACTCCAACCACCAGACATGTACAGGAGGCCATCTAGGATCATCCAGTTAAAGAGAAGACAAGGGAAATCAAACAGCAGAAGAGCCCAAATTGCTGACTCACAGAATCATAAGCAATAAATGACTGTGGTTTTAAGCCATTAACATTTGGAGCATGCTGTCAGGCAGTAATACATAATTGAAATAATAAATGCATAAGTTCTGATGGGAAGTAAGTGAAATTGAGAGCAAATGTTAACTCATTTCTGTTCAAGAAGTGGGCCAGATAGCAACACCAGGAGGCCTGTGGTAGAAGGACAGAGATCAGCAGAATAGGGGACAGGCAGGGATATAGCCAGAGGCTCTTTCCTGGAGTGGACGTGTGGCAAAGGGTCAGTGTGAGGTGCTGGGTTTGTTGAGGAGACAATGTAAGTATTGGGAGATCCATTTCAGATCCAAGAGTAAAGTAAAATGAAGACAAAGATAAATTAATGCAAGAGGAGCCAACTGATGAGTACAATTGCTGAGACATCTCCTGGGCAGGAGAATTTCATGGGACAACCGTGCTTTCATCCAACGATCTCCAACCTTAGGGGATGCGGTCATGCTGGGGTCACAAGAAGCCATATTATTTACAGAGTTAGACACTACTTCATACTTCAACATCATTACACTTAGTTTTGATATTGTTGCCCAATGTAGATTTAATTTTTTTTTTTTTTTTGCCCATGGCATAATGTGAGATAGTGGCTCTAGGTAATGTCTTTCTAAATTAAAGAGTTGTATGAATAAAGATGAGATCTGAGCCAGCTTAGGTCAAGCTGTCCTGTCCTATGCCCACACTGTATGCCAAAACAGAGTAAGAAACTGGTAGAAATAGAATTCAGTTGTTTTCACTATGACTGTCCATGTTCATGGTATAACTCTGCTTCTGAGTGTTTGAAAACTATCACTAACCATGTTAATTTTATTCAATTCCAAAACACATTTAAGGAGTCTTATTATACTTAATATAAACACAGAGAATAAGCACATAAAATACTACAATAAACACCCAGGTACACCCCCACAAACACTAAACAAATCTTAACATTTGACCTCATTTTATGAGTTCTTAATAAAGTCATAACACATTGCAGAAACACTCAAGGATCCCTTGTATGCCTTCTCTCATTCCATTCTCCTTTTTTCCCTGGGGTCATTGCTATCTTTTTTTTTTTTTTTTTTTGAGTTGTAGTCTCACTCTGTCACCCAGACTGGAGTGCAGTGGCCGCTCCCAGCCACCGCAACCTCGATCTGCTGGGCTCCGGTGATCCTTCCACCTCAGCCTTCCAAGTAGCTGGAACTACAGGCGTGCGCTACCACGCCCGGCTAATTTTTTGATTTATTGTAGAGATGAGGTCTCACCAAGTTGCCCAGGCAGGTCTCGAACCTGCGGGCTCAGGCAATTTACTCACCTCAGCTTCCCAAGGTGCGGAATTACAGGCTGAGCCACGGAGCCCGGCTGTCACTGCTATCTTGAAGCAGAAGTTCATCTTTTTTCTTTTCTTTCTTTTCCACCTAGGATTTTGATGGGATATTCAGAGCACCTTAGGAACAGTGTGTGGATGTTTCTTTTGTTTGTGAAAAGCAATTATTATTGTGAAAAAAGAAGCACAAGGCATTTGTTTTGAGATCTTCTGTTCATTTTAATTGCTTTGTTCTTCTCCCCTCCCCCGCCAAAAGGAGTGTCACAGTTATTTTTTTCACAGCCTTCTACTGGTGCCTCCGGGTTCAGCAGTGAGTACCTGGGAGGCACAGGTGAGACAGGATACACTTGGTTCTTATCCTCTTGAGCTCATTCTCTTCTAGAGCCTTCTAATTACTTCTCAGTGTATCCCATGGCCATCTGTAGCAGCATCACTGGGCACTGTTGCATGTTGAGACCGAAGCTCTGCCCTGGGCCTGAGTGAGAATATGCACATGGACAAGATCACGGGGGAATTTCTAACATGATCAATTTTTTTCTTCTCTAGGGCAGCCCTGTTAAAGAGATTTAGTAGACCTTCTCAGGCCTCCACTCTTTCTTGTCATCTCTGATGATACAGGCACAAAATTTGAGAATAAGTATGTAGCTATTGGCATGGTAATTTGACATTATCCTGACATCTAAATTTATGTTAAATGTACTCATCTTGTTGAGAAAATATAAACCCTCGAGTTGTCAGACTCCCGAATGAGTAATACATGGTATGAGCTGTGTTTTAGTCTTGTGAGGAAGAGTCATGCCTAGCCAGTGACGGATTGAAAATAAGAAATGCAGTCTGTACCATAAATATCTTGAGACACTCTTCTAAAAGGTGCTGAAAGCATTGATCTGAGAGCTATAAACACAAAATTTAAAAAATTGCCATAAAAGAAAGAGAAGTGAAGTGCTCTCTTGGTCACTAATGGAGGGGTTTGGCCTTGTTAGAGGTCAGGAAAGACTTTCCCAAAATAGTGAAATCTTAACTAAGATTTGAAAGACAGTAAGTAAAATGAATAGTGAGTGTAAAAAATAAGCATTGAAGATGAGGAAAGATGATCTGCTCTTGATGAGAGAAACACAGAGATTGTTTCTCAATGTTCTTGTTCTCTTCAGGGGAGTCCCTCAATCAGTTCTTAATGCATACAAGTAGTACTATTTTTTCACATAATCCTAATAAGATTGAGATTTTCTTTTACGAGATGAGTATTAGAAATGAAAACAAAAAAGAGGAAGGAAAGTTGCCAGAGATAAATTTATTAATAGTCCCAGGCAGGGCAGAAGCCACTTGATACAAATGATGGCAATTCAATAATTAAAGCAAGATGGTTATTACATGTAGAGGGACTTAATGTAAATATACTTCTACTACTGAATTTCATCATTACAGTTTTTCAACATGGAATAGTTATTGTTCTAAGTAATCTTCAAAATATAAAGACTTAGAAATATGTGAGAAGTGTGCTAGTTGGTATAAAACGTGCAAAAATGTGATTAACCTTCTAACCCAGGACATATCTGAAAATCAGTGACTTTCTTGAGTATCATGATGAATAAATAGCCACTTATAATACCCAATGGAAAATATCATTTACAAATGCATAAAAAACATAAAAGTAATAGGAAATAACTTATGCTTGAATCAGGTAGCAACTATATTATTAAAAATATCATAAAGTATTACACAGCAATATTAGGGGGAAAAAAGTCCCAAACAACTCTAGAGACCATACTATGTTCATGAATTGTAGAATCTAATTATTTTGAAATTATTTTGACTGCAATTTTCATAAATATTTTAGTTTTAAAAATTATACTAAATTGCCTGAGCCACCGCCGGGCTCGGTGGCTCAGCCTGTAATCCCGCACCTTTGGGAGGCTGAGGTGAGTGGATTGCATGAGCCCGCGGGTTCGAGACCCGCCTGGGCAGCGAGACCTCATCTCTACAATAAATCAAAAAATCAGTCGGGTGTGGTAGCACATGCCTGTAATTCCGTCTACTCGGAAGGCTGAGGCGGAAGGATCGCCGGAGCCCAGCAGGCGAGGCTGCAGTGGCTGGGAGCGGCCACTGCACTCGTCTGGGTGACCGAGTGAGACTCCAACTCAAAAAAAAAAAAATTATACTTAAATTCATCTGAAAGAATACGTAGATGAGAATATCATGCTTCCGTGGTTCTAGCTTTGGAATCAGCAATTTCTTCAAGGAGCTCTTGTTACTAATACTTCTAGTGGTTAAAAACCAAATTCTAGCCATGGATTTAGTTTTTAATAACTAAAGTGACTGGAAAGTACAAAATCTGCTTATGATGATTTTAAGGAACAGAAAAGGAAAATTTACAAAACAAACGTAGGGATGGAATAAAATAATTTTATGTTTATGACCATTGAGTTCAGATTGTGTAACAAACTTTCATGCAAATCACAAACATAAGATAATACATTCAAATACTGGCTCAATAGTAGACAAATTAAGAGTTCAATTTTGCTAATAGCAGAATAGCTTGTATCAGGCTAAACTTTCCTACCAATAACAGCTACACAATAGTGATTATATACTCTGTGCTAAAAATATAAAACAGCTGTTTGAAGATACCAGAAAGCAACAAAGATTTGGCAAAAATAGGAAGGAAGCAAACTAGGTGAGTTTAATGTTAAAATAAATTTGTTTGTGGCCTGAGGGTAATTCTAACAGTAAGATATATTATTTCTGAATTGAAAAGTTCAATGGGTGGGCTTAACAGCAGTGTGGACCCCACAGCAGAAAAATTCGGGGAACTCAGAAATGGACTAATAGAAAAGTCTTAACTGAAGCACAGAAAATTGAAAGACTGAACAAACTTTATTGATGTTCAGGATGTGTGGAGAGATATGAAATGACCTAATATGTGGATAGTTGCAGTCTCCTAAGGAGAATGGGGCAGAAGACATTTTAGAAGAGACCCTGCCCCTGAATGTGTGTTCTCATCTTGGGCCACAGCAAGGGCATGGCAAGGGGTCCTGCTGGAAGATTTTCCCTCATCCCTGCCTTTCCAGGTCATCTTGAGTACAGCTGTAATGTTGCAATCTATTTTCAGCTTATACCCATATACGGAGCTGACCCATCTATAAACCTCCCATACTGCCCTAGGTTTGAGCTGAGAATGGGTGCTGGTGTGGCCATGATGGGTGACAGAGGGTCAAACTACTTGCCCTGCACAGTTTATTCATGTATGTGGATATGTTTCCATCTCCTGATGAAAATTTGCATCTCGGGCTGCTGAACCTGCCCGACTTTGTGACTTGGTGGGGCGAAGGACTCAGTTCATGAAAGGTAGTTTTGGATGCACAGTCACTTGGTATTTTTGGTATTTATGGTCAAGTGTTTTATCTTTACTGGGGCCCTGGAATATATCAGGGACATTTTTTTCAATAGATCTGCTTTAGATGGTAGAGCTATGCCTAGCACCCCAGGGCCTGAATAGTGATTCCCCTCCTGGAGTTCACCATACACTACTCCACACTGCATCTTTCTCCTCCCCTAACAATGCTCACATCGTACAGTCTAGTGGACTATGTGGGCCACACATCAGGGCTGCTTGCACCCAGCCTGGACCTGATGCAGTGTCCTTTCCTATTCCAAGCAAAGTCTTCCACTCCAAGCTGAAAGTTTTTTGTGTCATATGGCATGTAGTCCAGAGCAGTATTCTAAGTAAAGACTATATTTTCCCTAAAACTTCAAGATGCTCACCAACCATTCTGCTTCTTTCTTTGTGGCACAGGATACAAAATGCAGTGGTCTATTTTTTCATTTGGAGAGGTATGCCCTAACACACCCCTGACCTCTGGGCTCCGAACATGTCTGCTGACGTGGTGGCCTCCTAAATCTTCACAAGATTTCTTCCCATCTCTGGAGAGCATTTGTCTTACCAGATCTCTACTGTGCCAGCCACCTCTTATTCAGCCTGCATGATCAGTAAGCCATTGTTGTTATGTTCATCAGAGTACCTGGCTAGCCTACATCTCTGGATTGAGACATAACAGAGAAGGAAGAGTTAACACAGTCCTGGGACAAAACCATGAATATATATTATTATCTGCTCCATATGCATGTGGATTGTTTTCTATTCTTTTTCCTGATTGAGATTAAAAAAAGAATGAATTGCTCAAATCAACATCTGTATCCCATGTACATGAAATCATACCCATCTTCTCTAGAAAAGATACCACTTCTGGCACAGCAGCTGCAGTCAGGGCTACTTGAGACTATAGCTGTTTTCTAGAACTTATCTGGCTTCTGCAGGAGCCAGACTAGTGAATTAAATAAATATGTGAGTAAGGCCATCCCCTCTTGAGATATTTATTTATTTGGCTTAAACAACAGGCTTCCAGTTCTGGAGACTGCAAGTTCAAGATCAGGGTCCAGGATAGCTGGTTTTTGGGGAGGGCTTTCTTCCTGACTTCTGTGCTCACATGAACTCTTCTTTGTGTGTGAGTGGAGAGAGAGAGCAAAGCTCTCTTGTGTTCTTTCTTACAAGCTCATCTTATGCTACATTCAACCTTAATTACTTCCTTAGCAGTCCCATTTCCAAATAAAGCCACACTGGAAGTTAGAGCCTCAACATATGAATTTGGAGAGGAGGGACACAAACATTCACCATAACACCAAAAATATATGAAAGCTCCAGCTGACACCCTCACTAGCATTTGCTCGTATCATTTTAATTTTAGCCGTTCTTGTGGGTGTGTAATGGAATTTCATTGTTGTTTTATGTTGCACTTCCTTGATGACTAATGAGGTTGATGGTTTTTTCAATGTTTTTAATGGTGAAATACACATAATATAAAATTTGCCAGTTTGACCTTTTCAAAAGTGTACAATGTAGTTGTATTGAAGACAATCCTAATGTCGTGCAACAATTGCATAATACTCTCCATTTTGTAAAACTGAAACTCTGTACCCATTAAACAACAAATCTCCCTGCACCCTCATCCCCATCCCTGGCAACCACCATTCTACTTTTTCTCTCTAAGTAATTCATATGATTTTGACTAATTAACTCATATAAGAGGAATTATAGAGTACCTGTCCTTTTGTGACTGGCTTATCTCACTTAGAAAAATGCCCTCAATGCTTATCTATGTTATAGTAGTGTGTGTCAGAATTTCCTTAATTTTTGAGGATGAATAACATTCCGTCATTTGTTTATCCCACATTTTGCTTATCCACGTATTGATGAATGCTTGGGTTGCTTCCACATTTTAGCTATTGTAAATAATGTTGTTATAAACATGGGTGTACATATATCTCTTTAAGACTCTGCTTCCAAACCATTTGTGTATATACCCTATGAAGTGCTGGATCATATGGTCATTCTATTTTTAAATTTTTGAGGAACAAGCTTGCTGTTTTTCTTTTTTGAAATACCTTATTTTATTTTAAAGATGTAGAGTACAAGTTAGGATGAGCTACATAAGTAATCTATGTGCAGGTGAAGTCTGGGCCTCCAAATGGTCCTTGCTGTTTTCCAGAGACTGTGCCTTTTACATTTTGACCAATAGTCTATAAGGGTTCCAGTTTCTCTGAATCCTCTCTAATACTTGTTATTTTCTGCTTTTTCTTTTTAGAGCAGACTTCCTTATGGGTGGGAGGTGGGATCTCATAGTAGTTTTGATTTGCATTACCCTAAACATTAGTGATGTTGAGCTTTTTCTCATGTGCTTATTGGTTATTTGTGTATCTTCCTTGGAGAAAAAATTAGTTAAATCCTTTGCCCGCTTTGGAATTGGGTTGTTTGTTATTGACTTTTAGGAATTGGGTGGTTTGTTGTTGACTTTTAGAACTGAATTTTAACCCCTTATCAGTTATATAACTTAAAAATATATTCTCCCATTTTGTGGGTTGTCTTTTTTACTCTGTTGATACTGTCTTTAGATGCAAAAATTTAAAAAATTTTCATCAAGTTCAACTTGTCTATTTTTTTTCTTTTGTTGTCTTTGCCTTTGGTGTCACATCCAAGAAATCAATGTCAAATCTAACGTCATGAAACTTCTGTCTTGTGTTTTCTTCTAAGAGATTTATGGTTTCAGGTCTTACATGTAGGTCTTTGATTCATTTTGAGTTAAGTTTAGTACATGGTGTGAGATTTCTGGGTTTTAATTCTATTCCACTTGTCAGTGTGCTTGTTTTTATGCCAGTATTCTCATGTGTCAATGACAAGGGTACATTATGAGAAATTAATAGTTAGGCCATTTTGTCATCACATGAACATTAGAGTGTACTTACTCAAACCTAGGTGAAATAGCCAACTACATACCTAGACCACATGGTATAGCTTATTGCTCCTAGGTTATAAACCTGTATAGCATGTTGCTGTACTGATTACTGTAGGAAGTTGCAACAAATGGTATTTGTGTATTTAAGTATATATAAACATAGAAATGGTAGAGTAAAAATATGGTATTATTATCTCATAGGACCACCACTGTGTGCAGTTTGTAGTTGACCATATTGTCATTATTCCGCACATAACTCTACCTTGCTGTTTTGATTTACTGTGACTTTATAGTAAGTATGGGAATTAGGGGGTATGAGTCTTCCAGCTTTTTTTCCCCCAAGATTGTTTTGGCTGTTTAGAATGTCAGTTTTTGTTTGAAAATTATTTTCTTAGCAGAGTAGAGGTCTATGCATCTTTGTATTCAAAACCACTTTGATGCAAAGTTTAGACACAGAGTAGGCAAAAGAGAATATTTGGGGAAGAGGGGCCAATGGAGAATTATAGAAAATAGGCAGACTTTTAAATAACTTTCTTTCCTATGTCTTAACTTTTAGTCCCAAAGAGATCACAGGAACAATATTCAAGGTTCAGCAATGACTTTCCTTTCTCATCTGCCTCCTCAGTATCTTGAGAACTATTGGAAGGGGATGATAATGTTTAATAATCATTATCTTCTCCAAAGATTTCTGATAAACCATTAAATATTTATTGAAAAAAATATTTGAGCCAGGTGTGGTGATATGTGTCTATAATTCCAGCTATTGAGAAGGCTGAACTGAGAGAGCCTAGGAGTTTGAGACCATCCTGGCCAACATGAAAGACCCAACCCCCCTCTCCCCCCCCAAACAGATAAATACTTTTTCTTCTTTGGTGGCACAAAAGTCCTTTATTAATCAGAGGCCTTCTATGATATTTTTCCCTTAAAGGATAAAATTTTTCATAACATTGATCAAGCACCTTGACCTGGGCCATACCCATGACACAGGATGTGCCCTCTATTCAAAAGCTGGAAGCTTGGGTCTATATCCCTTGCTGCTACTCTATGTGTTCTCCAAAGACAATTTTTGGAACTCATTTTTTTTTTTAATCAGTGGTTGGTCTTTGTCTCTAGGTTGAGATATGAATCAGGTTGGTACAGCTTTGAATCCTGGAAATGGGGCTTTGGACTTTTGAATTTTGGTGAACTGGCTCTAGATTAGAAAGTAGAACATAGGGACACACACATGCTATAGGGTTAATACATATTTGAGATTACTTATCAGTGAGCAGAGGATTCACAGTTCTCTTTGATCAGCCAGCACAATTTTGCGGGGAGAACCATGGAGGGAGACATCATTAATATTGGGGCACATTTGTCCTTTGTTTTCATCCCCAAATTCCAGTGACAATATTGTAGGCCCCAGTCTCCAACTTTCCTTTCAGTGATTCAAAGACAGTCTTTATTAGCTGGAAGCAGCAGAAACCAGAGAAGTTTTCAAGGATCTACCCTGCGCTATGTTTACCTTGGTCCTACTACATACCCCGAGTTGGTAAAGTGGCTGTGGGACAGACTTTGTACTTAAAAACTAGCTGCCTGGTGATGTTGTTGATTATTGCCATCTAAAACTGCACTCACATGGTAATAAAATTGAAAATTTAGTTTTTAGTCTTAAGTGCTCAGTAGACATTTATGGCTAATGGTTCATGTATTGAACTGCATTGATATAGACATTTTCATTATCACAGCAATTTAATTTTCCTGTGGCCCCAGTCACAGACCCACCAAGTGTGGACCTGATCAGGGATCTGGAAGAAGATGCATGACCTGTTTCTGATCTTGCTCAACCCCACTTCAGGATATAGTCCTGTCTGCCCACTGACCTGTCAGGAGTCACATCTTCCTACACATCTAGTAGCTGGCCTACCAACTGCACAGCCAACTGCAAATCCAGAAACAGCTTTGGTCCAGCTGCAGGGCTGCTAAACCACAGTTCTGAAGGTATTCCTGTCCATCTGGGGACCTGACAGAAGCTATTTCTGCCTATAACCATTAATGGCCCCCCTGAGTGGACCCAACTGCAAACTTAATAGCAACTTTATTCACATGTGGTTATAGAGGCAGCCCCATCTGCCCATAGACCTTGGAGGGGCCACACCTATCAGTGCCACTGGTGGCCATCCTGCCAACCATGGACCTAACTGTGTGCCTAAGGTAGTCCTACTCCTCCAGATCTTGACTCCAGCCCCACCACTTGCAGACCCAGAGGCAGCCCCATTAAGTTATGGTCTTGGTTCCAGCCTCATCTGCCTAAAGACTCTGCATTATCCCTGTCTAAAGCATAGATTCGATGGCCCAGCCCATGAATCCAAGCAATAGACCTTCCCATGGGCCCTGACAGTGGATTAGTTTAGATTTTCTGACTGGGTTAACTGTTGAAGAACTTTACCTCCAAAATTAGTCTATAAGGACTGTGACTGCTCCTTCCAATGCACAGACATTAATGTAAGGCTACAATATCATGAAGATTCAGACAATCATGACATCAAAAAAGGAAACTAATAAAGCTCCAGTAAATGATCCTCAAGTAATGGAGACTCATAAACTGCTAAACAAAAAACTCAAAATAATCATTTTAAAGCAGCTCAATGAACTAAAAAATAATGTAGATAAGTAGATAAAATCTGGAAAGCAATATATGCACAAAATTGAAAATTCATTAAAGAAATATAAATAATTTTTAAAAGTCAAACAAAAATTCTAGAATTGAAGAATGCAATGACTAAACTAAAAAATTAAATAGAGAATGTCAGCTGCAGACTTAATTAAGCAGAAAAAAGAATTAGTGAACTTGAAGAGAAGTCATTTAAAATTATACAGCTAGATGAGTTATGGCAACCAAATAAATAAATAAATAAATAAATAAATGATTGAAGAAAATTTATGGGACTTATGGAATATCATCAACCAAACCAAGTCCAAGTGCACATTATAGAAGTTTAAAGTGAGAGGGAGGGAGGAAAGACAGACAACACACACACACACACACACACACACACACACACACAGAGAGAGAGAGAGAGAGAGAGAGAGAGAGAGAGAGAGAGAGAGACTGATTAAATAATGGTTGAAAACTTCCCAAAATTTGGGTGATAAATGGACATCCAGATTATGAAATCTAAATATCTCTAAATACATTGAACCCAGATCTACATGGGGACACATTATAATTAAATTGAGAAAAGTTAAGGACAAAGAGAACTTGGAAATCAGCAAGAGAAAAACAACTTGTTACATACAAGGGAGCTTCAGTAAAATTTGTTGTTTTTTGTGGTTTTTTTTGAGTTGGGGTCTCATTTTGTCGCCCAGACTGGAGTGCAGTGGCCGCTCCCTGCCACCGCAGTCTTGACCTGCTGGGCTCCGGTGATCCTTCCGCCTCAGCCTTCCAAGTATCCGGAATTACAGGTATGCGCTACCACGCCCGGCTGATTTTTTGATTTATTGTAGAGATGAGGTCTCGCTGCCCAAGCGGGTCTCGAACCCGCGGGCTCAGGCAATCCACTCACCTCAGCCTCCCAAAGGCGCGGGATTACAGGCTGAGCCACCGAGCCCGGTTTAGCTTCAGTAAAATTATTGGTATATTTTTTGTCTTGCAAGCCAAGAGACAGTGGAATAATATACTCAAAGTAAGGGGAAAATGTCATTCAACAATACTTTACATGGCAAAGTTCTCCTTTAAGAGCAAAGGAAGCCGGGCTCGGTGGCTTCCCGCCATATACAAAATCAAGTCAGAATGAATTACATCTAATGCCTGAAACAATAAAACTCTTACGGAAAAAACAGGAAAAAATGCTTCTACACATTAAACTGGGAAATTATTTTTTGGGTGTGACACCAAAAGCTCAGGCAACAAATGCCAACAAATGGAATTTTATCCATTTGAAAAGCATCTGCACAGCAAAAGCAAGACAAACAAAACAATAAACATTGTGAAAGGAAATCTGTAGGATGAAGGAAAATATTTGCAGACCGTATATCTGATGAGAGTTTAATATCCAAAAAATATAAGGAACTCTTAAAGAGAAAGTAAAATAAATAACCTGATTTTAAAATGGCCAAAGGACCAAACTATAAATTTCTCAAAAGAAGATAATAGAGTGGCTAATGGCTATATGAAAACTTCTCAACAACCCAAAAATCATAGTGAGATATCATATCATATCTGTTAGAATAATTACTGTCAAGAAAAAAAGAAAAGGACACATGTTGGCGAGGATGTGGGGAAAAGGGACACCTTGTATACTATTGGTGGGATTGTAAATTGGTGCAACCATTTTGAATAACAGTATTCAAGTTCCTAAAACAAATATTTATCTCTAAATACATCTGGTTATTTGCATTAAGTATGTACAGCTTTTTACTTCAAAAAAGTAAAATAGACCTACCATTTTATTTAGCAATTCCATTTCTGGATATGTATCCAAAGGAATTGCAATTTGGATCTCAAAGAGATATCTATAATCTTATCTTAATTGCAACATTATTCACAATAGCCAAAATAAGAAAGCAACCTAAATGTTCATCGACAGACAAATACAGTACATATAAAATAGAATGTTATTTATTCTTAAGAAAGTCCTGTCATTTGTGACAGCATAGATGAACCTGGAGGCCCTTATGTTAAGTAAAATAAACCAGATACAGAAAGACAAATACCGCATGATCTCACTTGTCTGTGGAATCTGTAATAGTCAAATTGAAGCCAGGCAGGTTAACTCAAGCCTGTAATCCCAGCATTTTGTGAGGCAAGGCGAGAGGATTGCCTGAGCCTACGGGTTCAAGACCAGCATGGGCAATATGGCGAGAACTTGTCTCTACAGTAAACAAACAAAAAAATTAGCCAGGCATTGTGGCATGCACCTGTAGTTCCAGCTTCATGGAAGGCTGAGGAGAAAAGATTGCCTGAGGTCAGCAGGTTGAGGCTGCGGTGGTCATGTGTGTGTCACTGCACTCCAGTCTGGGTAACAGAGTAAGACTTCTCCAAAAAATTTTTTTAAATACTCAGAATGATCAAAGCAGAGAATAGGATGGTGGTTGTCAGGGGTTTGGGAAAGAGCAATGTAGGCAGATGTTGATTAAAGGGTAGAAAATTTCAGTTATGCAAGATGAATAAGTTATGAAGATCGGTTGTACAACTGGAGCCTGTGATTAAAAATATAATCTTGTGTATTCAGTAATGTGCTATGGAGGTAGGTCTTTTTATTACCACAAAATAAAAACAAAACAATAGGGAAAAAACCTCAACAAAACAATATAAAAAATCCCAGATGATGGGAGAAAACTTCTGTAGGTGAAATATAAGCTGAAGACATTGATCGTGGTGGGGGTGGCATGGGTGTTTATTTATATCCAACTACATCTGGTTGTATGCAATAAATATGTGCATCTTTTGGTATATCAGTCATACCTTATTAAAACTATTTAAGAACATTTTTAATGATCAGCACTGTTCACTAACAGTGTTATAACTCAGAGCATAAACCTCAGCAGCTGTTAGTCCAGAGGGCTGGGTAGCCCCAGATGTCTCTAGGATGGAGTAGCTTCTGTGGTTTTCTGGGCTTCTCTGGAAGTGTTTCTGGAATGAAAGGAATGAGGATTAGCTGATAATTCTAGACCAGTGGCCATCTGCTTCCCACCTCAGCTATTGCCATTATGCCCTGCAGTGTCTCTTATGGCCCAGCCTCTTCCAAAACAGCATCTTAGGCATCTTACATGGATCATGGCCCCTAATTGCTTTGTGTTCAATATCTTTTCTAAATACCCTTTGAGCTCAACTAGGTGACTGGCTTCTTGAGGTGACAAGTTATTTTGTATTCTCCACAGAATCCGTCCTAGTGATGAATGCAAAAATATCAGCTCCATGAATAACCATAAAAAGACACACAGCTAAGACTCACTGAAATCCGGTGCCTAAAATCTTGTCAGATGGGATATGTTACAAAACTGGCATTAGATGGCAGGCAAACCCCATAGTAAACAAAAGGGAACAGCCAGGTCTTAGAAATACTGGTAAATTAATGGAGTGACACTGTCCCATTATCACCAGAGAACCCGCAGGGGTCCTCAAACTTTTAAAACAGGGGGCCAGTTCACTGTCCCTCAGACCGTTGGAGGGGCGGACTTTAGTTTAAAAAAAAAAAAGGAATTTGTTCATAGTTTTTGTTTTTAAACTATAGTCTGCCCCTCCAACGGTCTGAGGGCAGTGAACTGGCCCCCTGTTTTAAAAGTTTGAGGACATCTGCGTAGAGGGTTCCCTGGTGTTACCAGGAACACCTAGGAGGAACTGCCAGTGTGTTGAATTGTGGGAAAACCTGCTCCCTGCTCTGTGCTCTGAGATTGGAAAGGGCAGCCTTTTTTCTCCCCTCCTACTTGGCTGTGTTCCCAGAGCCTGTTTTGACTCTCTCTGAGTAGGATCAGCCTCAGGAGGCACCTTGTAGACATGGGCACCCAGCTAAGTTCCTCTTCTTCCTGCTGATCTGACTCTCTAGTGGGGAAGGAGGACTCAGGCTTCATCCTCAGTTTGCTTGCATTAGACGCAAATGTTCCTTTGAAGATGAGCTTGCTAAACTATTTTTCTTTCTGACCAGAATTTCATCAAACTGAATGAACTACTTGCTTGGCAATATTTGGAGATTTTTTCATGCTTGTTCTCCCAGTTGGTTGCTAATGAGTATGTTGTGTGAATACCATCTCCAGCCAACTCTCTTTGTTTTCACAAGAGAGAGTCACTGTCATCTGCAGGTCTAGCCAAAGTATTAGCAACATTTTAGCCTGGTATTAGAAACAGACCTGACTCTGAACTTCTGCTGGCTTCTGCTGCCCTCTGGACACGATGCCTTCCCAGACCAGGTGTGATGGGCCTGGATGGATGTCACTCTGACCATCAGCAGCTGAGCTGCTTTCAAGGACATGTGCCCCCCTACCTATCACCAGTAGAACACAAACATCCATTAACTGTGGCTCTGAACAGGAGATGCTGTGGGTCTGGGTTTTCTCAGTAGAACAGGCTGTTTATGGCTCTAAATGTGTCCCCTCCCCTCCTCACACCCCTTTTCCCCTCCTCTCTGGGCATCTCCAGTGCATCTCTTTGGTGAAACAGCATAGAGCATGTCAGGTTGTTTTCTCCCACCTTCACTCTGAATCTATGACTCCAATTCATCCTCACTTCAGCCATGGGTTGTCCAGGTCATCAGAGTTGTGACCGTTGTTTCTCTCTCACATCCTGGCCATTGTTGAGCTCATAGTTCTGACTTCACCCAATTAATCTTAGTGGAAGAGGCATTGCTGGCAAGTTGTGGTTATTGAAGATTAGAAGTAAAATGCCAAATAATCAGAAGCTTGCACACAGGGACAGACTCGTCCTATTGTGCAGAGTCCCAGCAGCCACGTGATCTATGAAAACTGGACAGAGAGATTCCACATTGCTCCAGTTAGAGGGGAGGCTGCTAGGGGACCATGGAGTGGTTATATCCTGTGACCAAAATAGCCACTGAGCCACATGTGCTTCTCTGACAAGAAACACCAGGTGATGAACTGCCCACACCAAGCTCTGGGGACAAATGCTTCTCCACTTGGGGCCCAGACCCGCTGCCCATCTAGTCATCTGTTGCTGTGTGTTCCCCATATCCCCCCTCAGTGTCCTTGGCAATGGGTGGGTGACTGCTCTGCCTGGCCAGGGGATGGGATATGTCCTGAGCTTTCTGATCCTCAGGCTCTGTAGTGGAGAAGGAGCCATGAGGTGGTGCACTCATGCTGGTGTAAACATTCATTTAAAATGATACAATGTATCAGTAATTAAAGCAATATCTATTTATATATAAATGTTCCCATTACATTTATTTGTAATATACATAGTATGTACAGATATACCAATGCAATTTAAATCCAATATATAATATATTTAATGAATAGCATTGACATAAAATGCACATATAGATAATTTATTCAGTGTGTGCTCCTTTTCTTTTGAGCTATAACAAAATCTGGCTTGCTAAAGACTCTGGATCCTGACCACTCAGGACTAGTGAGGAGAGAGCAGAAGATAGCCAGCCCAGGTGCCTAGGCCCAGCCCTAAGGCCCTGGACTCTCAGGCTTTTACCCTGGCCACAAACTCTGAGCTGGATGCAGAATCCCTGGGTGTGTGAGCAGTTTCCTTCCCTGAACCCCTGTCAGGCAGGCCAGTGGATATGCATCTCCTCAGTACCACAAACATGTTTCAGATTTCCCTCCATCTAAGTTGATGTGAAGATGCTGACTCTCCAGCCAGGGATCTGTCAGAGGTTGCATTTGGAGGGTTTAAAAAGCTTCCAGGCAGTTAGTTACACTGGAGAGTGGCTCTCGGTTCAAAGCATGGAGGAAGACAGAGTGAGTCCTCAGAAAGGTTGTGTATGTGGAAAGAAAGGATTAGAACTCAGACTTGTGACCACAGCCTTAGGAGTCTGAGAGCTGGGACTACTTATCAAAATGCCACAGGACTTGAATTGGATTCTCAGCCAGGAAGCCCATTTTATCAACACCCCTTTCTGTCCTACACAGTGGGACTTTTCTTCAATGATGGCTCTTGCATGGTCTCAAAAGCAATGGATTGGTGGAGAATAGATGGACCAGTCTGGAAGGAGGAAGTTTCATCTCAGGGGAGCCTCAAAAGTGAGAACTAGAGACCGTATTCTCAAAAGAGGTAGGTTGGTGATAAAAAGCAAAAAATAGTAATTATTGAAGAAGTTTCTACCATTTGTACTAGCATCCCTGTACTTCAAGGTTTCCCCTACTTCCTGACAATCAATCTCCTCTGCAGTGTTGAATTCCAATGTCTTGTCTAATTCTAGGCTGGCTATGAAGGTAGGCATCACAAGAGATCTGTTTCTCACCTTCCCATTCAGGCAGGGACATCATTTTCCTTCTGTCTTTGTCCCTGGGATAGAAAAGTTTTCCCCTAAGTATTGCTGATTTTTTCACAAAGGTATGGGCCCCCCTCAGGTCAAACCCTGACAACCTCACAGGACTAGTGAGTCCTTCCCTTTGTGTCTCCTCTTTGCATATTTCTGCTTTGAGCACCCCACACAACCCAAGTATCTATAAAGGTCTGATGCCTCATGCACTACCAGACTGTGAACACTCCCCACCAACATGTTCCTGGGGACTGGGATGATGCTCCTCTGGAGCCTGGCTTTCTGGAAAGCAGGTGAGAAGGGACTGGGGAAAGGCCAGTGAATCCTCTCTCCTAAGTGAGAGCAGCTGTGGGTCTCAGAAGTCCCTATTGTACAACAGACATGTCATTTTCCTATTTCACTCCTTAGCAGTGAGTGGAGACATCATCCTGACCCAGACACCAGCCTTCCTATCTGCATCTCCAGGAGAGAGAATCTCCATCTCTTGCCAAGCCAACCCAGATGTACATGGAGAAATATCTTGGCTCTAGATAAAACTTGGACAGAAACTTGAACCCCTTATATCTCATGTCACTACCTTGGCCTCAGGTGTCACTGCCCAGTATAGTAGCCAGGAAACTGGAACCAGCTATGTCTTCAGCATCAGTGCCTGGAGCCTGGGGACTCTGGGGAGTATTTCTGCACGCACGACTATGGCTGGCCAAGCCATGGTGGTGCAGCCTGTGCACAAAACCTCTGCAGCTTGTTGTGGGGCCTTATTTTCTAGGGCACTAGAATTCCATTCCAGAGAGATGTAGCATGCATGGGAGCTCTAGATTTAAAATATACTTCTTTTCTGAGTAGATGTAATAGTCCTTGTCTGTACCCTGGGCCTTTCCCCTTCACTGCCCTTCTACTGATGCCCATGGTTATATCTTCCCCTCATGGCTCTCTGAAGCTAGGAAGGCAGAACACAGGGTCTGGAATGGGCAACCCCTAGGACAGACCTCAATCAGTGAGGGCAGGGGAGGTGTATACATACCCAAGCTCCTTCAACTCTCAGGAGGAATAACCCAAGGACATTTTCTCCATGTTTCCATGTGGGCTTGAGTGTCAGTCATCCTCAGGACTAGCTCTTGCTTGATAAGACTTTCACCGTCCGTCTTATCTTCCCTGCCTCACTTTTCTTCTTCCTTCTCAGGTTTTCCTGCAGGTTATAAATGTGCTGCCTGCATGGGAATCCTTGTCACTGGAAGATCCAACCTAAGGTTAGAGACAAACCCTTATTTCTGGAGGGTATCTCTTGCCCCAATTCTTGCTACATCTCTTCTTTTTTTTGACAGGTAGAGAAATTCAGAAAACATTTAATTTCCTTTACCAGTCTCTCTTAGATTGGACTTAAGCAGTGATTCCTTTCTTCCAGCTCTCTCTCTTTAGCAATCTGTTTACTGTCCGCTGTTCTTTCCTCTTTTATCCTATGATTTTTGGATTCTTCCTCAGAGAGAACAGCTGGAGGATCATAAGAGGGGTTGGTAGGCTGAATAATATAGCCCCTTATCCTTGAAAAAAATCTATGTTCTAATCTCATGAATCTATAAATGTTACTTTATATGGCAAAAGGAACTTGGCAGATGTGTTTAAGTTAAGGATCCTGAGAGGAGAAGATTATCTTGCATTATCTGGGTGGGTCTCATGTAGTCATACATGTCCTTATAAGAGAAAGGCAGGAAAGTCGGATCTGGAGAAAAGATGTGGCAATGGAGGGAGAGGCTGGAGTGATGTGAGGAAAAGACCATAGTGGAGGAAGGACAGCAGCATCTAAAATCTGGAAAAGGCAAGGAAGCAAATTCTTTCCTATAGTGTCCACAGGGAAGCTGATTTCATTCCAGAGAGAGCAATGTCAGAATGGTCACTTCCAGAATTGTAAGATTATAAACATAAGCTATTGAAAACCAGTAGGTTGTGGTGATTTGCTACAACAGCTACGGAAATCTAATACAAAGGTAGAAAACATTTGCATCTCTAGTGGATGACTTTTCTATTCTCCCAAACCTTCCCAACATGTTGTCCTTTGGTGTCAATTTGACAAGAGATGGAGCAAGGTTTACTGAAAGGAAAGCTGTCACCAGAATTCCTCAGAAAGACTATCTCCTACATAAGGCCCTTGATTTACCCTTGTACACTCTTGATATCTGGGAGCCTCAGAGTCAGCTCTCACAGCACAGACAAGAAGGTGGGGTTTCATGATAGGAGGACAAATTAGATTTTCAGGACACAATCTGAGAGGGAAGGACTTAGTCAGAGAGATGAAAACTTACAGAAGAGGGGGGAAAGTGGTGAGGACAAGGTAGCCATGTCCGCCTGCTCCCCAATCAAAAATAAAGCTTTTCAGAGTTTGTAAATTCTTGGAGAAAGTTGCATTTTGTAGAAAACAACAACAACAACAATAAAAGGGGCTGAGTTTAAAATTAAGGTCAACATGTAGTGGGTCAGAGGCACCAGAGAACTGTGAATTTCTCAACATCCTGGCTTTGCCTCTTCTCCCATTTCACAGGATATGGGTTCATCTGTGGGATGGATATATCCACATGAATAGAATGAACTTAATGTAAGACATACCTGCATTTAAAGCCCAGTCCTAGCACTCATTTTCCATGTGATTTGAGGCAAAACATGCCTACACCCTGATGAATTTCTTATCTGAATGGAGCACCAGAGATGTCAAGGGATATCCTGAGAGATTAACCAGTTGAAGCACCGTGAAGTGTATTTTTTAATTTATTTAGAGAAGAGTTTAATTTATTTAGAGAAGCTCTGTTTTATCCATCTCTGAATATCTTAGGATAAACATGCTGTATAAGGTATTAGTAGCTAGTTGTTATTTTCAAACAAAATTCATCCATTTTATTCTACAACTCACATATCCCTCACTATAGGCTATGTGTTTTATGTGCATTTTTTCTACCATAAAAATTCTCTCAATTCATTTGTGTGTAGTCTTAGAAGTTGGATGAGCCCAGGGATGGTGACTCATGCCTTGGGAGGCCAAGTTGAGAGGATTGTCTGAGCCCATGGGTTTGAGACCTGCCCGGGCAACTTGGCAAGATCTCATTTCCACAATAAATTAAAAAAAAATTAGCCAGGCTCAGTGGCTCAGCCTGTAATCCTACGCCTTTGGAAGCTGAGGTGAGTGGATTGCCTGAGCCCGTGGTTTTGAGACCCGCCTGGGCAACTTGGAGAGACCTCATCTCTACAATAAATCAAAAAATCAGCTGGGCGTGGTAGCGCATGCCTGTAATTTCGGCTACTTGGAAGGCTGAGGCGGAAGGATCGTCAGAGCCCAGCAGGTCGAGGCTGCGGTGGCTGGGAGCGGTCACTACACTCCAGTCTGGGTGACAGAGTGAAACTCCAACTCAAAAAATAAATAAATAAATAAAAATTAGCTGGGTGTGGAACTACAGGGACCTGTAGTTCCAGTTCCTTGGAAGGCCGAGGTGGAAGAACCACCTGAACCCAGTAGGTCGAGGCTGCGGTGGCTGTGAGCATGCCACTGCCCTCCAGTCTGGGTGACAAAGTAAGAATTCAACAACAACAACAAAAAAGTGGTACATTTGCACAATGGAATATTATGCAGCCATAAAGAAGGACAACATATGGACTTTGGAGCAACTTGGATGGATTTAGAGTCGATCATACTCTGAAATATCACAGAAACAAAGAACAGAATACCATATGTTCTCACTCATAAGCGGAACTTGAACAATTATAATGTTATAAGAAAGGGGTTGTCAGTAGTGGGAAACAGTAAGGGAAGGGGGGTGGGATTGCAGTTGAGGGAAACTGCTAGGGGAGGGAGGGGTATAACTCATCAACAAGGGTTATACCTCATCATCAAGGGTATAATCAACATTTGTATACCTAACCCTGAATTGTACCCCACATCTTTATAATAAAAATTTTAAAAAAGTTGAATAAGAAAATTACAATGATCATTACACCTCTAATATGGGCTTTTCCTGAGCCCCCTTTTCTTTTTTGAAGGGTTGATAAAACAAATTCCCAACAATTTGGTGGCTTAAAACAACAGAAGTATAACAGTGGGCCAAGATCATGAAGTTGGAGGCTGAACTTCATCAAGAGATTTTAAGGGGAGAGATTTTTAAAGGCAAAGTATTTAAGGGGAGAGTTTTTAAGCAGAAAGGTTTCAAGGAAAGAGTCTTCTTGCCTCTTTCACTTCCTGGTGGCTGCAGCTTCCCTTGGATGTGGCAATATCACTCCAATCTCTGTCTCTGTGGTCACATTGCCTTTTTCTCTTCAGTCTGTGTTAGATATCTTTCTATCTCTCTTTCGGGATCTCTCTCTACCTCTTACTTGCGATTGAATTTAGGGCCTACATGGTTAATCAAGGATAATCTTCCCATCTCAGTATTCTTAATTTACATATGTGAAAACCCTTATTCCAAATAAGCTAGCATTTACCTGGTCCAACCTACATTTTGGTAGCCATAGTCAGTCCACCAAACTATTAAAGTACCAACTCTTTCTGTGTATACACACACCAGAAACTCTCTCTCTCTCTTCAGTCTGTCTCTGTCCCTGTCTCTATCTCTGTCTCTCTCTCTGTCTCTCTGTTTCTCCCTCCCTTTCTCATGGATACAGGAATCACCTCACTTCCCTAAGTGTATCCATTTGCCAACTACATCCAAATTCAGAGTTTAGAGGAGTACACACAGGGGAGACTTTCTCTGGGTTTGCTCAAAGATCTTCATTCATGGGATAAAGATCCCATTATCATGTGGAAGAAGAACACAGTCAGACAATCTTCAGCCTTCTGGGGAGAAGTTGTCTCTACAGAGGACAGTCATGGACTGTGATTCTCTGAATCTCTGGCTGTCTTCAGGGACCTGTGTGCTCAGTTCTCATGGAGGGTATAGTTGGCCCCTGGCTCAAATAGGATCCACTTTTACCTCCCACTTAACCCTTTCTACTCACTAGGGAAATATATTTGTTGTGGACTGAGTGAGTTGACAAAATTGCCTCAAGTATAGAAATGATTATAATTTTGTTTGTATTTTTCTTTTTTTTTTTGAGTTGGAGTCTCACTCTGTTGTCCAGACTGGAGTGCAGTGGCTGCTCCCGGCCACTGCAGCCTCGATCAGCTAGGTAGCTGGGCGCCGGCGATCCTGCCACCTCAGCCTTCCAAGTAGCTGGAACTACAGGCGCGCACTACCACGCCAGGCTAATTTTTAAAAAAAATTTATTGTAGAGATGAGGTCTCGCCAAGTTGCCCAGGCGGGTCTCGAACCCACAGGCTCAGGCAATCCACTCACCTCAGCCTCCCAAGGTGGGAGATTACAGGCTGAGCCACCAAAGCCCGGCTGTATTTTTCTTACTTAAGTTCATTAGGCATTTTGAAATGTTTTGTAAAGCATTGTATGAGAATCAATTTCTTCACTCAGCTGTTTAGACATATAATATATCCAACCTCTCTCCTGTTTGAGACACAATTATCAAGTGTTTGCCCACTTGTCCCTCCCCTGGCCTCATCTACTTCTGAGGACTATTAGGAAATCCACTTTCCCACCTACTTCTTGCATCTGTCCCCGAACAGATTCCAGTGATGGCATATGCCCGTGAGGCCCAGGGGCTCCCTGTGAACACAGGTGAGATGGACTCCCCTGGATCTCTGACTGTGTGGCCTGGACTTAGAGCAACAGTTAACTTTGCATCTTAGGTGAAGAGTGTAAAGAAGCCCTTGTCTCCATAGAAATAAAAAGTTAAGTGACCATCCTGCAGACATCTGCCTAGTCCTGGGGTGACCTCTTTCCTCGCCCCTGGAGAAGAGTCCTGTGAAGAACGTAGTGTCACTGGTTCTCCTCAGTCCAGCCTCAGCTTTGATGGGACCAGTGGCACATTAATCAACTTCTGGAAGGGGCAGATGTAGTGAGGTTGCCTGCACTGGATGGCCCTTGAAGAAGGGCTCTGTTTCAGGCCATCAGACATGCAAATCAACTCCAAGAAACCAGTGCTTATTTAACCCTAGGGGAGTGGGCATCAATTCTAGAACAGCCTTGGCATGAACAACTTGCACAACACACTCCCCTTGCCCTTAGGTTCAGAAGCAGTGGATTCCATGGACACCCCAAGATGAGCTTCCAGGTCTTGCTCCTCTGCCTTCTGGTGATGGGCTTTCAGGGTAAACACATTTCCAACTACAGATCATGAGCAGAACCTTTAGGCCTTGACACAGAGATAATGCAGTTTAAAATATGAGTGACATGTATTAGAGGTATAGAAGTGTTTTCTATTTTTTATTAGAAAAGTGAGACAAAGAGTCCAAGAATACAGTGAGGCAGAGATGTATACAATCCTGAACCTGTCCTCTGCCTCTCTGAGGAGGATGGAATGACTGTCATGCTTTCCATTCCATGTCCATGCTCTCTTGAGATGCTCACTGGGATACTTTCAGACTATGAAGGATGGACCCACTCATCAACCCTTGAGGGTCAGGCTGCATGATGCTTGTATCCCCTTTCATAGCTGTCCTGGTTCTGAGGACACACTGATAGCCATTTTCATCTGGATTCTTGTACACAGGAAACGGTGGGAATGTCCAGGGATGCTAACTCTTGTCACATTGAAGCATGGTATAGTTCTTCCAAGGAACAGGGAAGTTTCTTCTAAGCCTCTGAGAAATGAGTAATGCATCGTGCTGCCTGGGTGGTGCTGCCTGGGTGTTGTTGCAGGCTGCAGAGGGAAGACTGACCCACTTCAGTCTCCAGAGACCTTGGAAGTATCTTGAGGTGACTTTGTCTCTGCCACCTGTAGAAGCAGCACAGAATAGGCACTTCCATGGCCTGGTATCAGCAGAGACCCCAGGAGACTTCCAGGCTGCTCATCTTTGGGGCTTCTGCACAGCCCTCTGGAACTCTTTCCAGGTTCCAGGGAAGTGGCTCTGGCTTTTACTTCTCTCTCACCATCCATGGAGTGGAAGCTGAAGACGTTGGGGTCTTTTACTGCCAAATAGCACTTCAGCCAGCCTTTCACAGTGACAAGAACCCACACAAACCACATGGTCTCTTTACTAGAGACCATGCCCTACTGCAGAGACACCTGCTTCCTGTAGAATGTGTAATATGAGAGTAGTGAAGGGACCACATTGTCATAAAATGTGTCCAAGGTCACCCAGATCATAAGCTAGAGTTCCAATTACAAAATCTGATTCTCAGAGGACAGTGTGAGATAGAGGATTTCTGCAGAACAAGATGAATGGAATAATTCTCTGAGAGGTCCGACACTGGTGTCAGACAGTTAGTGTGGTCCTGATGCATCTTCCTGAGCATGCAGTCAATTTTTTTTAAGGTGGAGTCTCACTTCATTGCTCAGGCTAGAGTGCAGTAGCACACTCACAACCACCCCAGTGTCAACCTGCTGGACTCCAGTGATCCTTTCACCTCAGCCTTCCAAGTAGCTGGAACTACAGGCATATCCTACCATCCCCAGCTATTTTTTTTTTTTTAATTTTAGAGATGAGGTCTCACCATGTTGCCTAGGCTGGTCTCAAACCACGGGCTCAGGCATTCCTCTCACCTAGACCTCTCAAAGTGCTGGAATTACAGGCTTGAGCCACTGCACCAGCACAGTTAATTTCTTAATCCCACTCTGTAAAGTTGTTAATCATTCTGAAGGTAATAAGTATGAATAAGATGGTGTTTTTAATTGCTAAGAATCAGAGGAAAATATATTTTATTTTATTGCTATGATGATGACAAAGGTGCAAGAAAACATGAAGACAGCCGGGCTCAGTGGCTCAGCCTGTAATCCCACGCCTCTGGGAGGCTGAGGTGAGTGGATTGCCTGAGCCCGCAGGTTCAAGACCCGCCTGGACAGGCGAGACCTCATCTCTACAATAAATCAAAAAATTAGCCGGGTGTGGTAGCGCTTGCCTGTAATTCTGGCTATTCAGAAGGCTGAGGCGAAAGGATTGCCAGAGCCCAGCAGGTCGAGACTGCAGTGGCCAGGAGCGGCCACTGCACTCCAGTCTGAGCGACAGAGTGAGACTCCAACTCAAAAAAAAAAAGAAAAGAAAACATGAAGACAAAAGAGAAAATGCTAGACTGAGGCCTTAGGATAAGAGGTTGAAACTCAGTAGTGGAGTACGTAGGCCACCCACTTTCAGAAGACAAGAGCAATCAGAAAAAGGGAATGTGACATATGGCATATGGCCGGTTACTCACAAGAAGCCTACAAGGAAATGAGAAGTCTTCTTCCCGAGCACCAGCAGGCAGAGGAAAAACTTTCATTTCTCTGATAGTTAGTGAGGATGAGCAATTTTTCATGTATTGGTTGGCCGTTCGTATGTCTTCTTTTGATAAGTGTCTATTCATGTCTTTCGTCCACTTTCAATAGGGCTGTTTTTTTTCCTTTTTGCTCTGAGTTTCTTGTATTTCCTGGATATTAGGCCTTTGTCAGATACACAGTTAGGAAATATTTTTTCCTGTTCTGTGGGTTGTTTCCCTGATCTCTTGATGGTTTCTTTTTCTTTGCAAAGGTTTTTCAGTTTGATGAGATTACACTTGTCTATCTTATCTTTTATGGTACACATTTTTGGGGTAATGTTCAATAATTGGTTGTCTATTCCAATGTGCATAAGGGTGTCCTCTGCATTTTCTTCTAAGTTTCTTAGAGTTTGAGGTTTTACGATTAGGTCTTTAATCCATTTAGAGTTTATTCTTGTTCATGGTGATAGGTAGGGGTCCTGTTTCATTCTTCTGCATGTGGTTAGCCAGTTTTCCCAGTACCATTTGCTGAATAAGGTCTTCTCTCCACAGTGATTGTTACTGATGTCTTTGTCAAAGATGAGTTGGTTGAGAGATCAACTTTTTATTTCTGGAATCTCTGTCCAGTTCCATTTGTCTATATGCAAGTTCTTGTACCAATACCAGGCTGTTTTGATTACTGTAGCCTTATAGTAAAGTTTAGAGTCTGTAAATGTGATACCTCCCTTTGTTTCTTTTGCTGAGGATTGATTTGGCTATCCATGCTCTTTTTTGTTTCATATGGATTTCTGTATTGTCATTTCCAGGTCTGAGAAGAATGATGTTCAGAGAAATGCAATCAAAACCATATTGAGATACCACCTAACTCCAGTAAGGATGGCAATCATTAATAAGTAAAAAAACAACAGATGATAGAGAGGATGTGGAGAAAAGGAAATGCTTATACACTGTTGATGGGGTGGAAACTAATTCAACCTCTATGGAAAACAGTGTGGCAATTTTAAAAATAACTAGAAATTGACCTATGATATGACCTAGCAATCTCCCTTCTGGGAATATACCCAGATGAACTGAAATCATTCTATAAAAAAGATACTTGCACACACATTTATTGTAGCACTATTAAAAATAGCAAAAACATGGTACCAACCCTGGTGCCCATTGCAAGTGGGTTGGATTAAAAAAATGATATATATACATAATGGAGTATAACGCAGCCATGAAGAAGGACAAAATTATGAACTTTGCAGCAAATTGAATGGACTTAGGGTCCATCATACTCAATGATATATCAAAGAAATAAATAACTGAATACCATATGTACTCACGCATAAATGAATCCTGAATATTTATCACAATACTACAATAGAGGAATCGGCAGTAGTGGGACACTGCTAAGGATTGGGGGCACATAACATCACTAAGGGTACCTGATCCTAATTCAGGGGGGAGGGAGGACCAGTCAGAAGCCCAAACTTCACCTCCACATAGACTGCTCATACACCTAATCCTGACTTGTACCCCATATCTTTATAATAAAATAAAGTAAAAGACAAATTCTCAATGGAAAAATGCAGTCTTATTAATAAGTACAACAGGCTCACGTGACACCTGGCAATAAACAGAGGTGAGGGCCGGGCTAGGTGGCTCAGCCTGTAATCCCGCTCCTTTGGGAGGCTGAGGTGAGTGGATTGCCTGAGCCCGCAGGTTCGAGACCCGCCTGGGCAGCGAGACCTCATCTCTACAATAAATCAAAAAATCAGCCGGGCATGGTAGCGCACGCCTGTAATTCCGGCTACTCGGAAGGCTGAGGTGGAAGGATCGCCAGAGCCCAGCAGGTCGAGGCTGCGGTGGCCGGGAGCGGCCACTGCACTTCAGTCTGGGCGACAGAGTGAGACTCCAACTAAAAAAAAAAAACAATAAACAGAGGTGGACCCAGTAATCTCAGACCTCAACTGTATCCATATCTGCCCTTTCTCCCATCTTTGTCTCACTGCTCCATCCTGGTACACCTCCATTATCTTCCAACTTGACCTTGGCCAGGCCCTCTCACAGACCATTCAACTTCTTTCCTCACCCACCTGCAAACCAGCAGCCCAAACGATCTTTGAAATAGAGAATTATACTTCTCCTGGATCAAAATCTTGCATTAGATTCCACCTCACACAGAATAAAGACCCAAGGCCTTCCAAAGTCTACCAGGGCCTACCTGCAACTGCATCCTCCCTGCTACTACTCTAACTCCTTTTATGGTTGTGTCCTCTAACTTACTGGACTCTAGCTTCTCTGAATCCTAGTTCTGTCCTGAGGAAGCCTTGCATAGCTCTGCTCTTGGGGCTTTCCTCTAGTTTGTCTAATGCTGGCACCTTTATGTAAGCCCCCCCCCACTGGGCTTACCCCTCATTCCCAAAGTCCTCCCAAAGTTTCCCTTGTTGTTGATTCCTCTAGATGCAGTCATATGGCATCCTTTTTTTGGAAGCAATTTTCAGACCTACCATATCATTTTTCTTTATAATTTTACACTTTATAGTCTGACTTCCTCTAGTAGAATTTAAACATCATGGAGTCAGGGCCTTTGTCTATTTTGTGCATGTGTCCCAATATAAAGGAAGAGTATCTTTCACACAGTAGGTCCTCAGTGTGGGGCACTCTTCTTCCAGAATTTTGCATATTAGAAGTGTGGGAAAATTGCAAAGAGTGGATTAAACTGCATATCATACTGACAGTGTTCTATCTTTCCTCCTTTATTCTTTTTAATACTCAGCCTTTAGGACACTGAAAAGAATCATAATTTTCAGAGTTTGATTTATGTACTTTGTCTCAAGTTATAACTTATGTAGTATTTTCCAAGAGTATATAAAAGTTATATAACATTATTTTATTATAATTTATCATCTTATATGCATACATACATAGCATGGTATCACATTTTAAACACATAAATATATAGCACAATATAGCATCTTATATATATATGTAGCATGTATCATCTATATACATACACATATAATATATATATTAAACTGGTTATAACTGGAGTAAATTTATTGACTCTAGATAAAAGACAACAGTTATCAGGTTATATCAGGAGTCAGATAATAAATATTTGTTTTATGAGCCATTAATAAAAATTGAGTATGTTGTATAGGTACTTAGGGGAGAAAACAAATTTCTACACAATTTATTAATGAATTAAAAGAAAATCTAACTCAGAGAGTTTCTCAACCTTTACAAACTTTACTCACTACCACATGTTCACAATTCTGAGAGAAAACAACTCAAACTGAATTCTTGTTCAGGTCAGGAGTGTGAACAGAGGTTTCCAAAATTGTTAAAGAGTAGGGCCTGAGCTTGGTTGGATGGATGCATGGTGCAGAATGAATTGGCATGGAGAATGGAGGGTCACCCAAAGAATTGTTCCTTACCTGCGGGACAGCACCATTGTCTGTCTTCAGAAAACTGAGATCACATACACGTGCTCAACTGTGTGGTTGTGGCTGTCCTTGTACCCACAGTGCTGACCCTAATTGAATATTGCCCTTTACTTGGTTCTTACAAAGAATGAGGCAGCTTCAATATTCATAGGAAAAATGGCTAAAGTGCAAAGGAATGGTGTATCTAGAAGATGAATTTCTGTTCAATGACTTTTCAGCTAGGTACAATCACACACCAAGAAAGATGTCTAGGATTCCTGAGGGAGAAGGAGAAGAAAGAGATCAATGGAATTTAACTTATTTCCAATACCTAAGAGAAAATAACTAATCTCAGTTGAGACTCTCCAAGTCCCATATGCCTACTTATCCTCATCAAGTTAATCCACAATACTAAACCTTATACTTTTTATAATTGGACTTTTCTCTTTATACTTATTTTTTCTATATGTAATCATCAAATAATATTTTAAAATTTATTTGTCTAAAATTGTGTAAAAGGAAACCATATAAATGAGACCTAATTTATTCATCTTTTACTTTGTGCTTAGTGCTTTCTTTAAGAAATCTATTTATTTTTTTACCCTTTTAAAATTTTTATTTAAAATTGTGGGGTATAATTCAGGACCAAGTGTACAAATGTTCACAGTGCAAGTACCCTTATTGATGAGGTGTGCCCCCCTTCCCCAGGCAAATATCAACTACTGTCAATCCCACCTCCCCACCCTCCCACCCCCTCCCCACAGTTTCCTATCACTTCAATCCTTTTCTTATAGTAATACGGTAGTTGTTCAAGGTCCATTTATGAGTGAGAACATGTGATACTCAACTCTTTTCTTCTGTGAGAGATCATTCAGTATTATAAACTTTAATTCCATCCAGGTTGCTGTGAAGTTCATGATTTTGTTCTACTTTATGACTGTGTAGTATTCCACTGGGTATATATATCACATTTTTAATCCAGTCCTCTTTTGATGGGCAGCACAGTTGGTTCCATGTTATTGCTATTGTGAACAATGCTGAAATAAACATACATGTGCAAGAATCTTTTTTATAGAGTGATCTGAGTTCTTCCAGGTATATTCCCAGTAGGGGGAACCTGAAGTGCCCAGGCCATAAGAGATAAGATAGACAAGTGGGACCTCATTAAACTGATAAGCTTCTACAAAGTCAAAGAAACCAGCAACAGAGCCGGGAGGCAGTCCACAGACTGGGAGAAAATATTTGCCAACTCCATGTCTGACAAAGCCCTAACATCAAGGATCTACAAGGAACTCAAATGTGCTGAAAAGAAAAAAACAAATAGCCCTATTACAAACTGGGCTAAAGATATGAATAGACACTACTCAAAAGAAGACATAAGAGATGGGAACAAGATGGCGACGGCATAGGTGAACTTGTGAGATTCTCCAAACGTGAGTTCCCAAAAAGACTATTACTTCTCTTCCCCCATCCCCCAGCCCACCACCAGCCATGCTGGTGCGAGGCCCGGGGACCTTTGGTCCCATGCAGGGCCAGATATTGCTGCCCCCTGCTGCTGCTGTTCCACTGCATGCGTGGGAGTCTCGGGTTCCAGCCCGCTCCCAGCTTCCTCCCTGGCTACATGGTCTCCAGCCCAGCACCCGGCACCAAGCCGCCGATCACTCAGGGAGGCTCTGGGTGCATGCCCCTCAGAGACACTGGTCCCATTCCTGGCTGAAGTACCCTGTGGGGGGCCCAGGGCCACTCTCACCACTCACCACTTGACCTTTGGAGCCTTGGAGCTCTGGAACTCTGGGCTCACCCAGGCTGAGGCACTCAGTGTGAGACCTCAAGATGGGGGACCCAGACAAGTGGAGAAAAACAGATCTTCAAAAACTGCCTCGCCATTCTCTAGGCAGAGACTTCCATTGCCCCACCCACCTATCAACAAACTTTACCTCAGTTCCTAAGGCAACGGCACGAAACAGGAGACAAAGCCCCACCCCTACACTGCAACGAAAAACAAAGGGAAGAGGCCGGAATCAGAGATCAGAGAAGCGACTTTAGTCTGATCCCTTATTTTGACTTATGATTTTATCATTGTAACTGTTGGTTTTGATCACATTTGTTGTTTGCCTTCTGATTTACACTGTTTCTTGATTTTATTGGCCTGTCCCTGTGTAGCTATCAGTACTCGTTAGGGAATCTTTCTTAGGTGTCTTTCTTCAATTCTTCCCGGACTTGTATCGCTTTCTCAACTGATAGTTGGTATGTATATCTGTTTTCCCTCTCACTCTTCTCTCTTTCTAACTCCCTATTGACCCCCTTTCCTCCATTATTTTCCTCTTTTATACCCCCCCTTTTTAATCTAGGGACCAACACTATATACTGCTGAATGGACAGATTGTAAGACAGAGGGAAATAGATTACAGTGTGCTCATACACCTGTTTGTGGATGCTAGAATCAGCATATACATTCTGAACCACACATTCCCTCTCAATTAAACCTCAAAACTGCAAAAAGTACACATTGCAGCCTATGCTCCAACCTGAAAAGTGAACAAAGCCAGAAGACCCTCAAAAGGAAGAACAAGATATTGCAGAAGAGAAATAAAAGCAACCCCACCTTCCCTCAAAAACAGAAATAAAGAAGGGAAGGGAAAAGGGGAGAGAGAAAAATCTATACAAAAGAAGAAAAACCAAAAGAAGAGTGTGGGTCTCTCCCAGACCCCTGGGAGGGCAGACACTGAGAAAACTGACTTCGGATTGAAAACAATGAAGAGCCCCCAGAATGAAGGGTCTCAAACTACAAACGTAGATATCAAGACAATAATGGAGAGATTAAAAAGAATTGAGGAGACACAAGAAGAAACTAGGAAGGAGCTGATATCTGAGATAACAGTAATAAAGAATACTGTGAATGAACTAAACAGCAAACTGATAAGCATGGAAAGCAGAATTACCCAAGCAGAAGAAAGAATCTCAGAACTTGAGGACCAAAATATAGAAATAACCTAAACTCCTAAAAACCAGAAAATAAGCTCAAAAAGACAGAACAAAACCTTCAAGACATGAGCAATTGCCTCAAGAGGCCTAACCTAAGAGTAATTGGACTTCCTGAGGCAGAAAGAGAGACAGAGACCACACTGGAACAAACTTTCAATGAGATCATTCAAGAAAACTTCTCTTATCTAATCAATGATGCAAAAATTCAAACACAAGAGATTCAGAGAATCCCTGCAAGACAACAAATGAGAAGACCAACTCCTAGACACATAATAATTCACCTAAACAAAGTAGGCATAAAAGAAAAATCCTAAAGGCAGCAAGAGAAAAAGGCCAGATCACCTACCATGGAAGACCAATCAAAATAGCAGCAGATTTATCTACAGAAACCCTGCAGTCTAGGAGAGCTTGGAGCCCTATCTTTAAAGTCCTAAAAGATAAACAATTTCAACCAAGAATAACCTACCCAGTCCAGCTAAGCTTCATCAGTGAGGGAGAATTAAAATCTTTTCCAGATATCCAATCCCTAAGAACTTATGCTACCACCAAACCATCTCTACATGAAACACTTAAGAAAGTACTAAACACAGAAGAAAAGGAAAAAAGAACAACGTTCTTCACAAGAGTACAGGGAAAAGAATAAAACATACATGAACCAACCCCAAAACCAAAATAAAGACCAAAAAAAAAAAAAAAAGTGGAAGAACAACAACTCTATAAGAACTCTATGATAGGGATGAACTCTCACATTTCAATAATTAGCCTGAATGTGAATGGAGTGAACAAACCACTGAAAGACATAGAATGGCAAAATGGATAAAATATCACCAGGCAACAATATACTGCCTTCAAGAGACCCATCTCACTAGAAAGGACATATACAGACTCAAAGGAAGAGGATGGGAAACAAATTTTCAGGCGAATGGAACACAAAAGAAAGGAGGAGTTGCGATCGTAATTTCAGACAAAATACCATTTAAGCTATCAAAAATTAGAAAGATGCAGAGGGCCACTACATAGTGATAAAAGGTTCACTCCATCAACAAGAAAAATCTATCCTAAACATATATGCACCCAACATAGGTGAGCCAACTTTCATAAAGCAACTTCTAGGAAAACTAAAGAAAGATATTGACTCTAACACCATCATAACTGGAGACTTTAATACCCCACTCACAACCTTAGACAGATCATCAGGACAAAAAATCAGCAAGGAGATCTGGAACCTCAATGAGTCTCTGGACCAAATGGACTTAATTGATACTTACAGAACACTCCATCCAAAGACCACAGAATACACATTCTACTCATCACTACATGGAACATATTCTAAGATCAACCACATAATTGGACATAAATCAAGCATAAGCAAATTTAAAAGGACTGAAATTCTACAATGCACCTTCTCGGATCACAGTGGAATAAAAATAAACATTGACACCAACAAGGTCCCCCCAAAACCCACAAAGACATGGACACTAAACAGCATGATGCTAAACAACTCCTGGGTAAATGATGAAATTGAAACGGATATCAAAAGATACCTGGAAACAAATGAAAATGAAGAAACATCTTACCAAAATCTCTGGGACGCCTTGAAAGCTGCAGTAAGAGGGGAATTTATATCCCTACAAACACACATGAAGAAAATGGAAGAAACACAAATTAACAGCCTAACAAGCCACCTAAGGAAGCTGGAAAAGCAAGACCAAAAAAACCCTAATTTCAGCAGAAGAATCCAGATCACCAAAATAAAAGCCCAAGTCCATGACATAGAAGACAAAATGATAATACAAAAACTCAATGAAACAAAAAGTTGGTTCTTCAAAAGGATAAACAAGATCGATAGTCCCCTAGCTAGACGGACCAAGAAAAAATGAGAAAGAAACCAAATAAGCACAATCAGAAACACAAAAGATGAAGTCACATCTGACCCTGAAGAAATAAAAAAGATCATTAGAGACTAATACATACGCTTGTATGGACATAAACTTGAAAACCTTAAGGAAATGGAGGACTTTCTGACATCACAAAACCTACATAAGTTGGAACAAGAAGAAACTGAGACCCTAAATAGACCAATAACAATCAAGGAAATCGACTACATAATAAGAAAACTACCTACAAAAAAAAAGCCCTGGCCCAGATGACTATCCAGCAGAATTCTACAAGACATTTAAGGAGGAGCTGATACCAATCCTACTGAAGGTATTTCAGGGGATTGAAAAAGATGGAACTCTCCCCAAATCATTTTACGAAGCCAATATCACATGGATACTCAAGCCAGATAAAGATCCAACAAAGAAAGAGAACTACAGGCCAATATCTTTGATGGACATAGATGCTAAAATTCTTAACAAGATCCTAGCAAACCAGATTCACCAATACATCTCAAAAATCATCCATCATGACCAAGTAGGCTTCATTCCTGGGATGCAAGGCTGGTTCAACATTCGTAAAACCATAAATGTAATTAAATACATCAACAAATGTCAAAACAAAAACCACATAATTATATCATTAGATATAGAAAAAGCTTTTGATAAAATCCAGCACCCCTTCTTGATAAAAACACTTGAACATCTAGGCATACAGGAAACATATCCCCAAATAGTAATAGCCATCTACGAGAAACCCACAGCCAGCATACTCCTAAACGGACAAAAATTGGAACCATTTTCCCTGAAAACTGGAACAAGACAAGGTTGCCCACTCTCACCCCTCCTGTTTAACATAGTATTGGAATTCCTGGCTCGAGCAATCAGAGAAGAGAAGGCAATCATGGGTATCCAAATAGGAAAAGAAGAAGTCAAGTTATCTCTCTTTGCAGATGATATGATTGTGTACCTTGAAAACCCAAGAGAATCTGTCAAAAACCTCCTTACACTGATAAAGGCCTTTGGCAAAGTCTCAGGATACAAAATAAATGTACAAATGACAATCGCATTTCTCTGCACCAATAATAAACAAACAGAAACCCAAATAAAAAACACAATTCCATTCACAATAGCCACACAAAAAAAGAAATACCTTGGCATCTTCCTAACCAGAGATGTGAAAGACCTTTACAATGCAAACTACAAAACACTGTTCAAAGAAATCAAAGATGACACAAACAAGTTGAAAAATATCCCATGCTCATGGATTGGAAGAATCAACATTGTGGAGATGTCCATCTTACCTGAGACAATCTACAAATTCAATGCAATACCCATCAAATTACCAGCAACATTCTTCTCAGACCTAGAAAAAACAACACAGGAATTCATATGGAAACACAAACGTCCAAGAATGGCCAGAACAATCTTCAGCAAAAAAAAAACACAGCAGGAGGTATCACATTACCAGACTTCAAACTTTACTATAAAGCTACAATCATCAAAACAGCTTGGTATTGGTACAGGAACAGGCATATAGATCAATGGAATAGAATTGAGATTCCAGAAACAAAACCTCAATTTCTCAACCAACTCATCTTCAACAAAGCCTCCACCACCTACCACTGGGAAGAGGAGAACCTATTCAGTAAATGGTGCTGGGAAAACTGGCTGACCACATGCAGAAGATTGAAACAGGACCCCTATCTGTTCCCATGCACAAAGGTTAACTCCAAATGGATCAGAGACCTAAATGTAAAACCTCAAACCATAAGAACCTTAGAAAATGAAGGAAACAGCCTCATGGAAATCGGAACTGGCATCCAATTCCTGAACAAAACCAGAAACACACAGGTCATAAGAGATCATGAGATAGACAAGTGGGACCTTATTAAACTGACAAGCTTCTGCAAAGCCAAAGAAACCATCAAGAGAGCAGGGAGACAGCCTACAGACTGGGAAAAAGTATTTGCCAACACCAGATCTGACAAAGGTTTAACATCCTGGATCTATAAGGAATTCAAACGTGCTGAATAGAAAAAAACAAACAACCCCATTATAAAGTGGGCAAAAGATATGAACAGACATTTCTCAAAGGAAGACATCCAAGCAGCCAACAGACACATGAAGAAATGTTCAACGTCACTAATCATCAGGGGGATGCAAATCAAAACCACACTGAGATACCACCTAACTCCAGTCAGAATGGCAATTATCAACAACAAAAAATAACAGCTGCTGGAGAAGGTGTGGTGAAAAGGGAACACTTCTACACTGTTGGTGGGAGCGTAAACTAGTGCAACCTCTGTGCAAAGCAGTGTGGTGATTCCTAAAAGCTCTAAATATCAACCTCCCATATGACCCCACAATCCCCCTACTGGGAATATATCCTGAAGAAAAGAAATCACTCTATAAAAAAGATACCTGCACACATATGTTTATTGCAGCATTGCTCACAATAGCAAGAACCTGGAAGCAACCATGCTGCCCATCAAAAGAGGACTGGATTTTAAAAATGTGGTACATATACACGATGGAATACTATGCAGCCATAAAAAAGAAGAAAATCATGAATTTCGCAGCAACCTTGATGGAACTAGAGTCTATAATACTGAGTGACCTCTCACAGAAACAAATATCCGAGTATCACATGTTCTCAGTCATATAATGGACCTTGAACATCCAATGTAATACTATTAGAAAATGACTG